>JASAMY010000891.1:0-68153 GCA_030248085.1 Paralinhomoeus sp. GSCO2_6 | reverse complement strand
GCTTCGGCGTTGACGACGACGACGATGGAGGGTTCGACGCCTGCGCTCGGCCTATTCGGACAAGCAACGTGAGGGTCCGGACAGGCGGGCATGCGTGCGCGGGGGAGGTCGCTAGCGCTTGGAGAATCATGAATGGGCCTTCAGAATGGACTTTCCGTCGGCGCGCCGCTTCTGCGCGCGGCATGGCGCGACGCTGATCCACCTCAAGACCACCTGACGATTCACAAAAGTGAGTCCGTCAATTGCGTTCTTGTGGTTGCTTCAGGAAGAAAGTGGCGTGATTTGTTCCTTCAGTCATTTCCGACAGCGTGTACTGGACCGGCCTGACTCGTTTCGCAAAGGCGCCCACGTCAGTGTTTGCGCTGGGAGGACGGCACCATCGCCCCGCTATATCCCCTGGGGAAAGGGGGAGCCTGGCTCCAACACCGACTGCGTTGTCACCTGGCCGGGCCATGAGCACCGGCTAACATCGGAGACATCAACTGCGACTACGGCAGCGCCATGCCTCTCTGCGTCAAGAAGCCATATGGACAGTAGGACAGCAGACTAGGAGACGAACACCAAGCCTTCATGATCGTGTCACGCAGCGATCCTTTTCGTGATGAGTATGATTTCCTTTGCCCCTAAATTTACTTGCGTTGCCCCAATATGGACGCAGCTCATTAATCCCCCAAAATCACGCACTCCGCTCCCAAACTGCACGCGCCTGTCCAATAATCGCGGGACCAATGATCAGAATAGCAAAGGCTATTTGCATGAACTTAATCATCACTGCATACAATTACAGTGTGACAGTTACCGGTAAATGTCTTTTGAATCTTGTAAAACACCAGGTCATTAACATGCTTCGCTGGCCCATTTTCCATTGTCATCCTACAGTACCAATGTCTACACGCTTCCTACACTAGGTGTAGGCAAGTGCACACTCCAAGCCGCTCCTAGCACTTCCCACATACCACAGTCCACACAAATGCAACACGGACGCTTCATCGAATCAGATCACAGCAGCATCGCGCGAGCTACGGTATGTATACTACACAGAGACGTGTACCTAGCAGACAACACTAAGCAGCTCTGGATGGGTGTATCGCCTTAGAATCACTGCCACTCACTATCCATTGTCAGACTAGAACGAGCCTAAACACGCGTTGATTGGACGAAACGAAATTCAGACATAGAGCACCAGCTAAACTACTGAATGGGCAATTTCGAACTGGGTTTACGGCTCCACTCACTTTTCGTTCAGTGCGGGTACCTAGACATTCACTGAACTATAAAAGAATACAAAAGTCGGTGTGAGACCCAATAGCTTCACCACAGCGCCAAATCCCGAACAGAGGCACCATTAACCACGCAATCTTCACTGAGAGCAGCACACATGTGAACGCTGTCAAAAACACAAGACGCTTAAATCAGACAGATAATGCGTGCGCGATCATCAAGCGCACTTACTGGAATGAGAGGTGTGTCTGATGGGTGGGGAGGGGGTTTCATCTATAGAATTTGAGAATGCACTGCAAACAAGAGCCACTAGATACTTTCCTGTGTTGTGCACGGTTGAACACACTCCCCCCCCCCCGGACCCCTCAGCAACTTCATTTCACTTTCACTGGCCTCCCAAGTCATAAACAGTTGGTGATTCGAGGGTGCGTACGCACCACTATACTACTCGGAGGCAGGTTCCACACGCATGAGTAATGCACCAAGTTCAGGTCTCTAGGTTCAAGTCGCTCTAGCCGAAAGAGAACTGCATTTCATGATGGGTGGCATACACACACACACACAGCCCCTGGGAGCTAGGAGTTGCGGGCGACGGCGGCCGGACGGCGCCCGCAGCAGGGTCCGTGCACCGTCTCGTAGTACCAGAGCATGCAGGTCGTGATCGTGTAGGAGAAGAGCACGTTCGTGACGCAGTAGAGCAGGTAGAGCAGCGCCCAGTGCTTCTCGGCCGCCGACAGACAGACCAAGGCCAGTGCGCCGTTCTTCGCTGCGTGCAGCACCTACACACCAACTATGGCATACCGTAACCGGGTAAGAAAGTGGGTTTTTTCAGAAATGGGCAAAAAAAAGGCTAAAAATAGTTATTTAGCTGTTTTAGGGTGAAAAAACACTGAAAAGGCGAAAAATACACTACTTTCTATAGTTGTAGACAAGTTGGAAACTTCCAGGAAAATTCTGGGGGAGGGCTGGAGAGGGGCAGACTTCCGAGTGGGGGTGGGCAGGCCCCCCCCCCCCCTCCCTGCTACATGTATGCCGGTCGGATCCACAAGATCGAGGTCTTCCCTATCCATGGATATTCTCGTGCTGTCGCTGCCCTAGATTACGTACCGATGGCGTTCCTCCGAGCTTACTGGCACCTCTAGATGGAAGGTGTCATGGAGAAGGGTATACATATATGGGCTATGGGCCATTGATGGCCTCCTAGCGTTGCCCCTATTCCAACCAACAACAACAGTTTCTCTTGAAGAAAGCCACTTCGCCGCAGAAGCATGCAGCATTCACTGGGCCTTCTGGCGGTTGTGGCGCTGCTGTGGCTCGTGGAGGCCGCACGGCTGCAGCGTGAAGACTCACCCTGCGCTAGCAGCCATCGGCAGGCAGCCATCCGCTGGTGTGGGGCGGGTTGCTTCGGCGTTGACGACGACGACGATGGAGGGTTCGACGCCTGCGTCGGCCTATTCGGACAAGCAACGTGAGGGTCCGGACAGGCGGGCATGCGTGCGCGGGGGAGGTCGCTAGCGCTTGGAGAATCATGAATGGGCCTTCAGAATGGACTTTCCGTCGGCGCGCCGCTTCTGCGCGCGGCATGGCGCGACGCTGATCCACCTCAAGACGACTCACCATTCACAACAGTGAGTCCGTCAATTGCGTTCTTGTGGTTGCTTCAGGAAGAAAGTGGCGTGATTTGTTCCTTCAGTCATTTCCGACAGCGTGTACTGGACCGGCCTGACTCGTTTCGCAAAGGCGCCCACGTCAGTGTTTGCGTGGGAGGACGGCACCATCGCCCGCTATATCCCCTGGGGAAAAGGGGGAGCCTGGCTCCAACACCGACTGCGTTGTCACCTGGCCGGGCCATGAGCACGGCTACATCGGAGACATCAACTGCGACTACGGCAGCGCCATGCCTCTCTGCGTCAAGAAGCCATATGGACAGTAGGACAGCAGACTAGGAGACGAACACCAAGCCTTCATGATCGTGTCACGCAGCGATCCTTTTCGTGATGAGTATGATTTCCTTTGCCCCCAAATTTACTTGCGTTGCCCCAATATGGACGCAGCTCATTAATCCCCCAAAATTACTTACTCTGCTCCCAAACTGCACGCGCCTGTCCAGAAATCGCGGGACGAATGATCAGAATAGCAAAGGCTATTTGCATGAACTGAATCATCACTGCATACAATTACAGTGTGACAGTTACCGGTAAATGTCTTTTGAATCTTGTAAAACACCAGGTCATTAACATGCTTCGCTGGCCCATTTTCCATTGTCATCCTACAGTACCAATGTCTACACGCTTCCTACACTAGGTGTAGGCAAGTGCACACTCCAAGCCGCTCCTAGCACTTCCCACATACCACAGTCCACACAAATGCAACACGGACGCTTCATCGAATCAGATCACAGCAGCATCGCGCGAGCTACGGTATGTATACTACACAGAGACGTGTACCTAGCAGACAACACTAAGCAGCTCTGGATGGGTGTATCGCCTTAGAATCACTGCCACTCACTATCCATTGTCAGACTAGAACGAGCCTAAACACGCGTTGATTGGACGAAACGAAATTCAGACATAGAGCACCAGCTAAACTACTGAATGGGCAATTTCGAACTGGGTTTACGGCTCCACGCATTCGTTCAGTGCGGGTACCTAGACATTCACTGAACTATAAAAGAATACAAAAGTCGGTGTGAGACCCAATAGCTTCACCACAGCGCCAAATCCCGAACAGAGGCACCATTAACCACGCAATCTTCACTGAGAGCAGCACACATGTGAACGCTGTCAAAAACACAAGACGCTTAAATCAGACAGATAATGCTGCTCGATCATCAAGCGCACTTACTGGAATGAGAGGTGTGTCTGATGGGTGGGGAGGGGGTTTCATCTATAGAATTTGAGAATGCACTGCAAACAAGAGCCACTAATACTTTCCTGTGTTGTGCACGGTTGAACACATCTCCCCCCCCCCACCCCTCAGCAACTTCATTTCACTTTCACTGGCCTCCCAGTCATAAACAGTTGGTGATTTGAGGGTGCGTACGCACCACTATACTACTCGGAGGCAGGTTCCACACGCATGAGTAATGCACCAAGTTCAGGTCTCTAGGTTCAAGTCGCTCTAGCCGAAAGAGAACTGCATTTCACGATGGGTGGCATACACACACACACACAGCCCCTGGGAGCTAGGAGTTGCGGGCGACGGCGGCCGGACGGCGCCCGCAGCAGGGTCCGTGCACCGTCTCGTAGTACCAGAGCATGCAGGTCGTGATCGTGTAGGAGAAGAGCACGTTCGTGACGCAGTAGAGCAGGTAGAGCAGCGCCCAGTGCTCCTCGGCCGCCGACAGGCAGACCAAGGCCAGTGCGCCGTTCTTCGCTGCGTGCAGCACCTACACACCAACTATGGCATACCTGTAACCGGGTCTGGAAGAGTGGGGGGGGGGTAAATGGCCGAATTTTGGGGGGGGGGGGTGTCTGGAGCAAAAAGTGGGGGGGGGGGTAGCCGGCCATTTTTTGAGTTACACTGGTACTTTTTGGTTAAAAATGGGTATAAATAGGGTGTAAACAGTGTTATTTAGCTGTTTTATGGCCATATAACACTGAAATACACCAACATTCACTCACTTTTATCGTTTTAAACGGAGTGAAAATCCCTTGGGAAAATTCTGGGGGGGAGGGTTGGGGGGGAGTTGAAAAAATTCCGCGGGGCCCCCAAACCCCCCCCCCCAGTTACAGGTATGAACTATGGTGTCTGTGTGTGTCCGTGCGTGCGTGCGGGTGTAGAGGGACACGGATGACAAGCCAGAGAGCAGCCAGCACCTCTGCGAGGAGATAGGGCGGCATGAGCCACCACCTGTCGAGCAGCAGTCCCCCGATGAAGAGCACCGTCGTCCAGAACAGCCCCTGCGCGATCAGCACCGAAGCCGTCTCATTGGCGCTAAAAGCATAGGTGTAGATTGGTCCAAAGGCCAAGGGGGGGGGGTCTCTGGGTGTTTCGAGGGGGAGGGGTCTCCCACCATCCCGCCGGGATCGGAAATGTTGGATGGGGGGTGGTTGAAGTAGAAGATTTTGCACCAAAATAGCGCGTAAATCGGTGCTTTTTGGTCCAAAATGTGTTAAAACAACGCCTAAATAGCACTTTTCAAGCGTTTTGGGTCACGTTATACTGAAAATAAAACAAAAACACGCACCTTTACCCATTTTTTTTAATATTGAGAGAGGGTTTCCCGCAAGTCATCTGGGATGGCCAGGGGGGGGGGGGGCTCGCTCCCACAAAAAGCGGGATGGCCTTGGCCAGGGGGGGGGGCTGAACCCCACCAAGACCCCCCTGAGCCCACCTATGGCTAAAAGCACAAGTCGTGACGGGGTTCCAGCCATACATGTGACCGGATTTTTTGAAGTGGGGGGGGGGGGTCCGGTCGGTGACCATTCGGGGGGGGGATCAGATTTTGAAGGGAGGAGGAGGAGTGTCAGAAAGTGTAGCAAAATAGCTCAAAATGAACACTTTTTGGTCAGAATGGGTAAAACAATAGGGTATAGAAAACGTTATTTGGCTGTTTTTAGGTTAAAACACTGAAAAGGACCAACAATACACTACTTTTTATGATTATAAACAGGTTGAAACTTCAAAATTGACGGAGGTGGGTGGGGTGGGATACACTCGAAAGACAGGTGGGCTCAGGGAGTCTAGGGGAGTCAGCCCCCACTGGCTATAGCCGTCCCGCTTTTTTCTAGGAGAGAGGCCCCCTGGCCATCGCCATCCTGGATAATTGGCAGGAAACTCTCTCTCAATATTGAAAGAAATTGGCGAAAGATCAGTTTTTTTGTTTCCTTTTCAGTGTAGTGTCGTGAGCCAAAAACGCAAAAAAAGCGTGAAAAGGCGCTATTTAGGCCTTATTATGACCCATGTTGAACCAAAAGGTACCCATTTACACGCCATTTTTGTGCGCGAAATGACCCCCCTCGAAACCATAGGTGGGCTCAGGGAGGGTCTAGGGAGGGTTCACCCTCCCCTTGGCCATCGCCATCCCGGATAAGTTGCAGGAAACCCTCTCTCATTATTGAAATAAATAGGTAAATATGCGTATTTTTGTGTCCTTTTTCAGTGTAGCGTGACCCAAAAGCGCTTAAAAAGTGCTATTTAGGTGTTGTTTTGACACATTTTGGACCAAAAAGGACCTATTTGCGCGCTATTTTGGTGCGAAATCTTCCATTTCGACCCCCCCCCCCTCCAACATTTCCGATCCCGGCGGGATGGCGGGAGACCCTCCCCCTCGATACCCCCAGCCACCCCCCCCCCCCTGGCTTTTGACCCAATCAACACCTATGACTCGAAATTCGGTTCAGACTGGCTTGACAGGCGGCAATGGGAACCAGCCAAAGGGGCAGCTGGCGAGGGGGGTGTTTTCCCCCCCCCCCCGGCGTGGGTCTCCATGGTCAGACCCCTCTTTTAGTCAGTGCCAACCCGGAATTTTCCCGTGAAACCCCCTCTTTTCACTCCCCCCCCCCCCGCCTCAAAAAAATTCTTCTCCAGGGCTTTTGGCCGCCTTTCCCGACCTCTGGCCCTTTGCCCCTCCCCCTTGGCCTCATGACCGGGCCTCTCAAGGAATCGGCCAACGTCAACATTTTGACTTCTTGAATCGGTCAACGTTGTGCACTGACAGATCCGGAATTTGCAGGCACTTCCTGTCGCTCTTTCTTCTGGCATTTTCTGTTGTTCTGGCAGGTGGGGAGGGGTCTGGGGGCTCGCTCGCTCGACCCACCCCCCTGGCTAGGGCTGGGGTACCAATCAACACCTGCAAAATGAACCCACCTCCCATACAAGAACTTCTGCCCTCCAGGCGTGAACGCGACGAAGCAGAGTATGCCCGACCAAACCAGCCCCAGCAGGGCGCACAACCACGCGGCGATCTAGTCAAATTAATCAATTAATTAGTCACAATTAATTAACCGAATGGCCCAGAACCTTAGGATGGAGACAGCAGCAGCACAGATGGCCTTGATCGATGGGCCGTTTCACAAAGTCCACGTACATTCTGATCAAGGAATGGTCCAAAATGCACTTGGTTTATTCAAATTCACTTAACAAGTTGTGTGATATCCATCCTTTTGTTGGGTAGGCCTACCTATTTCGCAACCAATTTTCAATTTCAAAATTTCGGGGAATACCCGATCCATATGCACCATACGCACCATATGCACCATGTGCACCAAGCCTTCGTTATTTCGGTGCGATATTTTTCTCTCTTGTCTCTCCGTCTCGCATATCTCTAAACCGGGGGGAGGGGGATTATCGGGTGACCGAAGGCAACCGCCACTCTTATCTGTCTGTCAGTCCGTGCTCGTGCACGCGCGTGCGCGTGCACGTGCATGTGCGCGAGTGCATGTGCGTGCACGTGCGTGTGCGTGCGTGCACGTGTGCGCGCGCGTGTGCACGTGTGCGCGCGCGTGTGCACGTGCGTGTGCGTGCGTGCGCGCCTAAGCAAGCCTTATCCTAAGCAAGCCTAAGCCTAAGCACACGAGAGCGGACACGCTAGCCAGCCGAGCAACGCGTCAGCACGTGCGTGCAACTGTGCCGACTCGTCGTCTCGTCGTCGTCAACGTCAGTCTTAGCGCGCTGTCGCAGCTCTCTGTCTTCTGGCCAGCAGACCATGCCGGACAGGACGACTACGTCGTCCCGGCAGCGTCGACAAGAACTGCCGACACGCCAGCCGACAGAGTAACACGAGCTGGCGGCTCGTCATCACTCGTCAACGCGCACCTTGTCGACACCACCACCACCACACGCGATGGCACGCACGCAACCAACGACAGCAGTTTGCAATTGCAAGGTACGGCTGGCAGGACGGGGGCGCCGACTGGCACAACCATGGTTGTGCTAGTCGGCGCCCCCGTCCTGCCAGTCGGTCGTCACAAGCCCGCCAGCAGCTGAGTAGCGCCGCCAGACCCCTCCCACATGCGGCGGTCTCCAGCAACTGATCCAGCCCAGAAGCCGACAGCCCACAGGTGGCAGTGGGCGACTGCTTCTTCTGATCCCTGGGTTACCCTAAGTCGTTTCGCTCGGTCATGGCTAACGTTGTGGTCGCGAACTACGCTGTCATTTACTACCTTAATAACTATTGAGTGTATCTATCGTTGCTGTGTGTATCGTGTAACACAAAAATTAAAACAGTAAAAACAAGATAAATAATAAAGCTTAATAACATTGAATTGATATAAAGAACAGACGCAAACATTTCAAATAAACAAAATTGATACTGTTTTTAAAAGTATTCGACGGAGAGACAGGAGATAAAGTGTCGCACCGAAATAAGGAAGCTCTCGTGCACATGGTGCATATGGTGCATATGGATCGGGTATTACCAAATTTCGCGAACAGATGGGTTATTCAACGCAACGCAACTACCGTACGATTTTGTTGTTACTGAAAATGCAAATAACTTGTTACGGTAACGCTATTTTAGTGGTACTCTTTAGAATCATGATATGATAGAAAATATTAATTCATGGTACTACAAGAGATCAGTAAGCTTTGCAGCGAGAATGAACAGCTTCCTGAGAAAACCAATGGTGCATTTTCTTCATCTAAAGTGTGTTTTTCCCACATTTCGTTCTCGAATAACTTGTGCTAGAAAAGGTCGATTGTGCTGAAATTCTGAGGGATTGTAGCACATTGTCGGGAGTTTTGTTCCACAAAGTTTCGACCGGATCGGTTAACCGACGCTTGTTATACAGCACAGTCTCTCAAGGCCCGATTTTGCACATTTGTGAATGTATACTTTCTGTGCCAAGGATCTTTTGTAACTTTTGCTGTTCCCTTGATTTTGCACTCTCTTCTCGCTGATTTGCCATGGTCAACCAAGGATCGTGGGTTGAAGCCGCTGTGCGTGGTGTGTGAACAACGACAGCGCATCCAGCAGCTGCTCGCCTAAAGACCTTCCCTCCCTTCTTGCTCCAAACCAACGTCCCTCTTCAGAGCCACCGCAAGGTTAAAATCATCGTGCGCTCGTGCGTACTGTCTGCAATTTGGGCGTTGCAATCAATAATCATCGCCCACTGTGACAAGAGGCCGCCGTCGTCTCGTCACGAGCCAAACACAACGCCAGTGGCCGCGACACAAGCTCACCACAACAGCTACAGGGCACATATAGGTAATGGTCGACAACATGACGAGGAGCACGTACAACCTGTTGAAAATGTGTTTGCTAACATGAATTGTGTTACTGGATCTCGGTTCTCCGATACACAAGAGGCCGCAATAGGCGCATGCACCCATTCATGCGTCCTACGTACGTCAACCGATTTGATCGCAACTGCGCCGTATTCATGCAGCCCGAGGCCTTGTTGTCATCGCGACCTTTTCACGCTTGACATCGATTCCATATATACATACACGCGATCCCAAATCGAAACGCGGCGTACACAAGTAAATGTCAACCAGAAATAACCCGCTTGCGCAGTTGAATGTTGTTGTGTTGTTGTTGGAGACAGATATACTTGGGTGACCGTCTGCTGTTGTTGCTTAGAGCGCCGCTCTTCTACGGTACGTACATATACCGCGAAGCGGCGAATCAACTCCAGGAGAGTGCTGCCAGCCTGTAAGTGACATTTCGACATCTCTGTTCAGCCAGGTACGAATCTACCCTACACATATGTACCTACAATGTGCAATACAGTAACTTGAATCACCCAGTTGTATACTTCCCTCCACTGTACCTAGCTGGTAACGATATAATTCCGTAGATATCATTGACCATCTTGAGGTCTCTTTGCCTCAACTTTATGTACCTTAGTGTAAAATGTAGTCACTAACAGAAACCTTCGCCGTCTCTATCGCGAAATGTTTACGACGCTGTTGATGGTGGCCATGGGAAGCGCTGCGGCGACAGAGACGCTGAGTCCGAACGAGATTCGCGCCTTCCTCGCGCCCAGCTCGACCAAAATCTGCCAGTGCAACGCACTGGGCACAGAGGACCGCGCATACTTTAAGGTGTGTGCTAAGCAAATCTACACACCTAACATATGTAACCTACATGTACTATACATGTACGTCAGGGCCCGTATTCATAAACAAAGTACATACTACTCAGTTGCAACGATAGAAAATACTACAGGTAGTTGCAACTATAGTTAGAACTTTCTCAAAGTTGGTATTCATAAACAAGCTCTAACTATAGTAAATAGTACTGAGCCTACTATTAGAAGCCTAGATGTACGGGGTGTCCTACTGTGGGTTTCCCAACTTTGATTACAGTAGTTACTGTGCCGTACTGTGTTGACAGATTTTGACAATTTTTTGTACGTACACACTACCGAGTGCGAATTAGACCGAATTCAGGAAAAATCCAACCATACAAGCACAATTTATTCAGCGCAGAACAAAATCACTGATTTTCCGAATGACTGCTGTCTCGTAGTTGGAACACATGGCGGCAACAGAATGGCAAATTCTAGAGCATGAATCGGCGTTCAAGTGAGCAAAAGTCCCACTTGAATGACTGTCTGCACGAGACATTTGTTGAACACTGATTAGGTCGCAGAGGCACTTTTGACTGGTTGTCTAGGTCGCCCGACCTCACACCGGTTGACTTCTCTTTTTGGGGCACTGTCAAAAGACATGGAGCATTCCCCGTGATGAGTTGAAAGAAGCGATTGAAAGCGCTTTTGCTCACTTTGATTTATGCTCTCGAATTTGTTATTCTGTTGGTGACAGGTTGTGCAAAGTACACTGCCCAAGATGGCGGTCACTCTGAAAATCAGTGATTTTGTTCTGCGCTGAATAAATTACGCTTGATTGAGTGGATTTCTCCAGAATTCGGCGTAGGTCTAAGTTGTACTTGATAGTGTTTGCGTATTAAAGTTGAGAAAACCCACCATGGGACACCCTGTGCATACGCCAAACATAGCTTTTGTACGGGAGCAGAGGTGGCAATGGTTGCAGAGTGACTGTGCATTTCAGCACGGCTGGTTCATGCGCAAAGTCATCGAGTTTGTGCATCGGCCACAGTGCGACGTGCGCATTGCTGCGTTCCAGCCGTTCACAAGGTACACCAAACAATGTTCAGCCTAGTCGTGCAAAGTTCAGTGTTTAGCACAGCGGGTTCAGTAGAAGCGGCCTGGAAGAATGGACGCCCAGGCCGTTCATTGTGGGATATAGGTTGAACAATAGTGCCGAGTTCAGACGCACCGTGTTCAACTTGGCCAAGTGTCCGGCCCAGACAGACTACACGGAGTCGGTGGGCTGCGGCCGTGGCGAGTTCCTCAACTTCCAGTACACGGACGAGACGAGGGGTTGAAAAAGTGGGCGCGGAAGGTGAGCTACGTACATATATAAGCATAGGCAGCTAGATGACACGTCAAACATTCCGCCAGCCATTGCTCTCAAGCCAGCCACCACCGTTCTTCATCTTGGCTTCGCACCCCGCAGCACAACTTGATTTCTCCTTACCATCCTTTCACTATTGCTCCCAATTACACCTCGCAGTACACCTCGCAGTACCTTGTATCGTCTGCATTGTAAGTTGTAACGTGGTCCCCATTACAATAGCTTCCAATCCTTTGGGACATTGTTTCAATAGGTGAACCAAAGGGACTGCTGTGCGATCGCTGGCGTTTCGAGTCGAAGCACCATTGCCACCATTGACTGCAGAGGAAGCCTACATACCTCCTACTCGTTCCTAACGTCTACCTGCACCTGCACACGGCGACTCTCTTTTGTACATCAGCAGCAGCTGCAAGGATATACATGCACAACGCTCACTTGTTTGCAGGGAAGCTCGTTGGTCACACACAACGCGGCCTGTACCGGCCTTGTGTCTGTCGTTGAGCTGCACATACCTAGTACCGCCAAACTTTATGGGCCACCGTGGCTCATAATGGCGTTCGCGTTGTATAGGACAGGGAGCGTTCATCTAGAAAAGAGGCTAATTATAGGGGACACACAAATGACGTGGTGGCTTGAAACCTAGCCTCTAGTTCATCTGCAGAATTTGATGACTCATCGATCGACTCACTCCGTGCTGCATTCGTTCCTTTTCTGTGCTTTGGGCAGTTAAGCTAGCATGAAAAACCGTTGTCTCGCTTTTGCATTGTCGTCAATAGCACAAGAGCATAGCAGCACAACACACTACGCTTCGCTAGAGGGAATACATAGAATGGCGAAGCGTGGAAAGCGCACTGTGCAACGTATTGAATGGGCTTGCTAACATGCCAGTGGTAGGGGCCCATTATTCCTTTAGCTAGAACCTATCGGATAGCACGTACCATGTATGTATGCATACGGGACTGACATTAACTAATATGGATATGGACGTACCATGTACTTATTCCGATACCCGCGGCGTACGTCACGCCATTTGATCGGAAAACATTTGCCCTTTTCACTATTGACAACGATTGGACGGGCCCAAGAATAAGGCGCTGCTGCTCTTGTTTGCATGTGATTGCACCAATTTCCGCACGCTTCACCCTCTTCTCTTCACTCTGCACATATAACGCAAGAAGACTGCCGTAAGCGACATTTGGAATTCTCTGGTCCGTCTCAGTCAGTGGGAACCGTGCGCCGTAGAACTTTTTTCTTTGCCCTTCTTCGTTCTCTTTGCCTCCACTTTCCGTATGTTGCGCACAATTGCATGGTACCTATGTATGTAGCAAAAGCTGTCATTTTAGAAGTGCTCGCTGTCTCTGCCTCGAAATGTTCTCGACTTTGCTGGTCGCGGCCATGGGAAGCGCTGGGGCGACAGCTTCGCTGAGTCCGAACGAGATTCGCGCCTTCCTCGCGCCCAGCTCCACAAAAGTCTGCCAGTGCAACGAGCTGGCCTTGGAGGATCGTGCCTCCTTTAAGGTGAGTGCTGCAACAGGGTCGCGTCATGTGTATGTATACCCACATTTCTTTATTTGTGAGTGCTAGCAGCAGGATTTATTTTGGACGGGGGGGGGGGGGGTGAGTAAGTTCAATCTCGATCAAGTGTCCAATTTTGCGAGAGGGACCCTGTTACCTTGGGCAGCGTATGGTCTATAGACTATAGTGGTAGAGAATCGGCCTCTTGCACGCACGGTTCTGGTTTCGATTCTTGATGGAGACACTAGATCGAGGACTTTCCTTTCGATGGATTTTCTCGTGCCGTCGCTCCCCTAGACTACAGATGGCGTTCTTCCGAATGTCTTTGGCAAATGATGCAGCTCTAAGAAATGAAGACATCATGGAGATGGGTATGCTATATGGGCCATTGACGACCTTGACCGACCCAAATCCAACGAACACTACTACGGTACTACTGTTACACCTTTTTTTCAGAATATACAAATTTGCTACAGTAGAATTTCTGCACAAAAGCTTTTATTGACATAAACATTGACAACAGGAGTTGTGTGGTGGTGGTTTGGATGTGCTGCGTTGCTCGGAACAGCGTTGCTCATTGCCGTGACTTAAGGCCGATTTATAATCATCCGCGTCCGTCATCCGCGTCCGTCATCCGTCAAAGACGGATGATTATAAATCGGGAACTTTGACGGACGCGGACGACGGACGCGGATGACGGATGGAGTTGGCCAACTTTCAACTTTTGACGGACTAGCCGCTTCGAACTCAGGACTCCTGCTTGCAACGTGCTCCAAAGTGGTTCAACATCAATTTGTCTCATGAAATAAAATAATGTTGAGAATACTCAGTTGTACAATGATGAATCACCGCAATGATGAAACTGCAAAGTGTTGGAATGCAGGTCAACCAAAGCCAATGCATGTCAACCAACGCATTTGCATGAATACTACAGAATTACTTGTAACACCCACTCTGTTTTAAATAAATTTCATATCAACACACCCACGACGTTAATTGGAGACATGCGCTGAGACTCGTTTGCAGAAGTTTTGTTTTACTTTCTGTGGTGATGCTATGTGGCGGGGGGGGGGGGGGGAGCATAGGCTTTTCGGTGTGTCTGTTTGTATGTGTTGTATGTTCAAAAACGTTTTGCTCTCGCAACCCAACACGAACAATCCGAAACATGCACAAAACGCGCACACAAAGAAGACCATGAACCGATGCAAGGGGGGGAGGGGGGCTGGAGAGAATGGGAGAACCCGAAAATAGTTTATCGCCCAGAGGCCCCCAAAGGTCGAGTAGCTCAATGACAAATGGGGGGTTGGGGGCGAGAATAGGCAGAGATTGTTGCTATATCTGAGAAACCTTTCATCTCTTTTGTCGTTTGTCATTCATCATCAAAAACGTGCTCAGAAGTGATTCAGTATCAATATTTTCATGTCCTCAGTAGTGACTCATCATCAATACAATGTGTCATAAAACCATGCTGTGAATGCTCAGTTTAAAAACAACAATGACGAATCTGTAAAGTGCTGCAGCAAAAGCCAAAGGAAGTCAACCAATGCAACCAATGCACTTCTGCAATACAGGAAAACATTTCACCTTTTTTGTTGTAACGCTTTATTCTTGCGTCATTACATCTCCAGTCATTATGTACATTCGATAGTAAAAATTAGGCACTATACCATCTTGAGCAGACACACCATAAATCCCATATAGGCAGTGGGCTAATTGTTTTAATCAGCCCTTCAGAGTCAGCTAATAATAATTGGCTTTTTTGTAATTTGCATGGTTGCTCACATATGTTCATGCACCTTGATCTGCAGGCGCAAAGCCTTTGGACCTGGTCTAAGCTAGGATCGAGGTCCGACGGTTCCGATTCCATTCCAGCGCGCCGTGGGCGGGCGGTTTTCGGCGGGCTTGGGCTTGTGTCTTCCTTACGTCGTCTTTTTTTTGGCAAAGCACAATTGTTGCGTCCGCGTCCGCTGCGTCCGAAACCTAAGTGAAGCCTAAGCCTAAGCGAAGCATAAGCCTAAGCCAAATCAAAGCCAAAGCATAAGCCTAAGCAAAGTCTGGACTAAGCCTAAGCAAAGCCTAAAATTAAGAAAGTTTTCATCGGACGCAGCAGCGGATGCGGACGCATCAATTGTTTTCAGCCGTTTTCTTCTTCGGGGAAATCCAAGTTCATTGGGCCATTGGACCGCGCAAAACGCACAACAATATTTCATTTAATACGTTTAATGCGTCGACGATCAGTGCTCAACGCCAAGAAAAACTAAAACAACGCACCACTAAAACGCTAACACATACACGCGCATGCGTGCGTGCGCCCACTCGCGAGTCCGTGCGTGCGTGCGTGCGTGCGTGCGTGCGTGTGTGCGTGCGTGCGTGCATGCGTGCGTGCGTGCGTGCGTGCGTGTGTGTGTGCGTGCGTGCATGAGTGCTCGTGCGTGCGTGGGTGCGTCCGTGTGTGTGTGCGTGCATGCGTGCGTGCATGCGTGCGTGCGATCGAGCGTGCGCGTGCGTGCATCACGTGTCCATGTCCATGTGCATGCGTGTGCGTGCGAGCGTGCGCGCATGCGTGCGTGCGTGCGTGCGTGCGTGCGTGCGTGCGTGCGTGCGTGCGGGCATGTGCGTGCGCGTGTCCATGTCCATGTGCGTGTGCGGGCGTGCGTGCGTGCGTGCGTGCATGAGCTGGGCTTGGGTTTGATCCCAGGACCTCCAGAAAAGTAACGGACATCATAACCACTACACCATTGATCTGTATAGAACTGTTTTCTAAACACTTCTGATAAGTCAGAAGCACGCATAAAATGTGCTATATTATCATATAATTTATTTATATTTGCATAACGCATGGATTATGACAGCTTCAGTAGTGCCACTCTGATTTTGATGGTAAAATGTGCCAAGCAAGCTTCATACAAAATTTCAGCTCAAGCTGCATTGCAGACAGAACCCACATACAGTCATACTACTGTAGAAAAGGATAATGCTATATCTTGTCATTACTGTAGCAGATTGGAAAACGAATGCCAGATTCGTGATCACCACGGTCGATTACATACATCCCAAGCAGATTTGACACTGAATTCTCAAATTCGATCAAACGCAATTTGCATATTCAATGCGTCGTATCTCGCGATTACGGTACCGCACTGAAAAACGGATGTGATATTCGTGATCAGCACGGTCGATTACATATATCCCAAGCAGAATTGACACTGAATTCTCAAATTCGATCAAACACGTATGCGAAATTTGCATAACTCACGGATTACGGTAGCTATCGCAAATCCGGCCCTTAAATGACGGTGAAGTTTCTCACGGCAGCTTCATACAAAATTTCAGCTCAATCCATCCAGCACAACTCTCTGCGCTGCGTTGCACACAGACAGACAGACAGACAGACAGACAGACATTGTGCTTTAGTAATATAGATGACGGACGCGGAAGCGTTGAAAAGGCGCGCGGTCTCTTACGGAAAGCGTGCGCGCGGAAGGAGTTTACGGTACGACGAGTTTACGATTGCGCGCTTAACACCCAAATCTACCATAATCTGTGAAGGGATTCCACGCGCGACCCAATTCATTTAACACTTGACGGACGAAAAATGACGGATGATTATAAATCGAGCAATTTTTGCGTGACGGACGCGGATGACGGACGACGGATGGCGGATGACGGACGCGGATGATTATAAATCGGTCTTTACAAGTTTGCAAGGATGCTTCAGCACGGCTGGTTCATGCGCAAACTGACAGAGTTGGTCCAGAATCGTCTACAGTGCGACGTCCGGATCGCCGCGTTCCAGCCATTCAAAAGGTGCTGTAGTGAAGGGTGCTAGTAGCTTTTGTTGCATTGGAATTAAAAGTTCACACATACAGCATACCGAATGGTCTCCACTCTTATTAGTAACATAACGTACAGTAGCATACCCTAGTCTCCACTCTCCAGTAGACGGTAGTACCTCGGGTTACTGTTGTTTCAACCTTTTTCACATTTGTATGGCCCATTTGTATAGAGGGGACGCTGTTGGAGGGGAGGATCCTCTTAGAGAAATAGTGGTACACCGCCGTTCAGGAGCACAGTGTTCAACTTGGTCGAGTGCCCGGCGCGCACGACCAACAACGAGGCGGTGGACTGCGGCCGTGGCGAGTTCCTCAACTACCAGTACACGGACATGAACGAGAAGGTCTGGGACTCCCCCATGAGCTTCCACTACGTGCGCAAGTCCGACGTGAGGAACGTCGAGAACTGGGACTGCAGGTGCCCTCAGGAACAGGGTCAGTTGGTGTCGACAGTGGGACAGTTGAATTCTGTGTGTTTATACGACTATACGTGTACCCAACCAGTGGAGGTTGCAGTGGAAATTGCGCATTCTCACGCAAACATTTGCTTTACACTGCTATCGCAGAGCCATAGACGATGGACGAATGGGCAGGCCACAATCACAGGACTAGAATGACACCAGCTGATCACTCTATGAGGGGCGCCACACAAATGCCAAATTCTGCTGGTGACTAGTAGGAATGGGCCGCCGCGTGGGCCGTGCTCAAGCAACTGTAAATCAGTATGTACCATGGTGGGAGTCGAACCTCGGACCACGTGAGTGGCGAGCCGACTCGCCACCAGTGAGCTACATGTACGATGGCAGAACATCTCAGTGCGGTGTATATGTACGCGTGGGCAGCGGCATGGCCTAGTGGCAAAAAACCGGCCTCTTGCGCGCAAGGTCCTGGGTTCGATTCTTGATGGCGCCACTAGATCGAGGACTTCCCTTTCCATGGATTTTCTCGTGCCATCGCTGCCCTAGATTACAGATGGCGTTCCTCCGAAAGTCTTCCGCTAATTATACGGCTGTAGACGGGAAGGCGTCATGGAGATGGGTAGGCTACATGGGCCATTGACAGGCCTCCTAGCGTCGCCCCAAATCCAACAACAACAATATGTACGCGTACTACAAGTACCAGGCGTTCAGTGTGCTCGGTCGACGTTTCGGGTAGCGAGAACGCGCGCGACGACGCCTTGGTGCTCATGATGGGGAAGTTTAAGGCGGACCGCCGAGAGTGCGAATCGTTCAACTGCATCGACCCAGCCAGGGTGCCTCCAAAGGGCGAGCAAGACGGCGACAAGAGAGCGTCCTATCCTCTCCACTGCGTGCCCAAGAACAAGGCGTGTGCTGCCGGCTTCAGCAAGCTCGCCTGGCCTCAAGCCTGACTCAATAGTCAAGCACTGAGCATCGTTGAGTTGAGTTGAGCTGAGTTGTGATCAAAGTTCTGTGTATGCATTTGCCCCATATCCTCCACTGTTCATCGTCGCTATCTATCATCACGTCCACGAATTGATTGAATTATTCTTTGCTCAGCTTTCATGAATGCGCTCTACTACATAGCTGTATGTACAGATGTGTATTGTACATACAGCCCCTACTATCCTTTCCTTCAGCATTGCTCCTTGTGTGAATCGAACTGTTGGACCTTTCGGCGAGCAGAGAACGTGTACATAAACTACGCGTACATTGCCAGTCACAAGAACCATGCGTACAATAGTTCCGCAGCTGCTACACTCACCCAAGTTTCACTCGGGCGGGCGCAAGAGAAGTTCGTTTGTCAACGCTGCTTGTAGAGAAGCGGTGGACTCCTGTGTGAACGGAAGAACTTGAGGCTTGTACGTTGTCAAAAATCGCCGCTTTCAATTACAATTCGAGCGCTATTTTGTGCGAGCGGAGCATCCAGGCCCAGAAACCAGTGCGCAGATACATACAGGTATGTACCACCCGAAGTTCGCGGAGTTACGAATGCGGCAGCCAACATAATTACTCCACAACCACTTTGCAAAGTTTGGATTACAACAGTGCGCCCTATCAAACGTGATGTTGTTGTCGTCAGTTCTGTAAGTACTAGACGCCCGTAGCGGCCTTCGGCCGCCCCCCCATCCAATCCACCTGTCTAGCAGGCTAGCTGTTCAGCGTGCCATCCAGGCCAGTCTGCCTGTCGATTGCGCTAGTTGATCAGTGTGCCATCCAGTCCGCCTGTCGACTGTGCTACCTGTTCAGCATGCCATCCAGACCGCCTGTCGATCGCGCTACTTGCTCAGTGGGTCAACTTGTCCCTGTGACGAGCGTGCTAGCTGTTCAGTGGGTCGACTTGTCATCGTGGTGACTGCGCTAGCTGTTCAGTGGGTTGACTTGTCCCCGTAATGAGCACGCTAGCTGTTCAGTTTGTCATCGTGGCGAGCGCGCTAGCTGTTTAGTGGGTTGACTTGTCCCCGTGGCGAGCGCGCTAGCTGTTCAGTGGGTCGACTTGTCCCCGTGACGAGCACACTAGTTGTTCAGTAGATCGACTGGTCCATGTGTCGAGCGTTCTAGCTGTTCAGCATGACGACTCGTCCGCGTGTCAATGCAGGCTAGCTGCTTAGCAGGTCGAGTGGTCCGCGTGACCAGCGCACTAGCTGTTCGGCATGCCGTCCAGTCCATGTGACGAGCGCGCCAGCGGTTCAGCAGGTCAACCAGTCCATGTGACGAGCGCTCTAGCTGTTCAGCAGTCTAACTGGTCCGCGTGATGAGCGTTCTAGCTGTTCAACACACTGTCCACTGGGTCCAGGCCACCTGTTCGATCGCGCTAGCTGTTCAGTGTGCCATCCAGTCTGCCTGTCAATCGCCCCAGCTGTTCAGCGTGTCATCCAGTTTACCTGTTGATTGCGCTAGTTGTTCAGCATGATGTCCAGTCTGCCTGTTGATCGCCCTAGTTGTTCAGCGTGCCATCCAGTCTGCCTGTCGATCGCCCTAGCTGTTCAATGTGCTGTCCAGTTCGCCTGTCGATCGCCCTATCTGTTCAGCATACTGTGCACTTTCAGGCCGCCTGTCGATCGCGCTAGCTGTTCAGCATGCCGTCCAGTCCACCTGTCGATCGCCCCAGCTGTTCAGCGTGCCGTCCAGTCTGCCTGTCGATCGCGCTAGCTGATCAGCATGCCATCCAGTCCGCCTGTCGATCGCCCTAGCTGTTCAGCATATTGTGCACTGCGTTCAGGCCGCCTGTCGATCGCCCTAGCTGTTCAATGTGTTGTCCAGTTCGCCTGTCGTTCGCCCTATCTGTTCAGCGTACTGTCCACTGCGTTCAGGCCGCCTGTCGATCGCGCTAGCTGTTCAGCATGCCATACAGGCCGCCTGTCGATCGCCCCAGCTGTTCAGCATGCCATCCAGTCTGCCTGTCGATCGCGCTAGCTGATCAGCGTGCCATCCAGTCCGCCTGTCGATCGCCCTAGCTGTTCAGCGTGCCATCCAGTCCGCCTGTCGATTGCCCTAGCTGTTCAATGTGCTGTCCAGTCCGCCTGTCGATTGCCCTAGCTGTTCAATGTGCTGTCCAGTTCGCCTGTCGATCGCCCTATCTGTTCAGCGTACTGTCCACTGCGTTCAGGCCGCCTGTTGATCGCCCCAGCTGTTCAGCGTGCAGTCCAGTCCGCCTGTCGATTGTCGATCGCCCCAGCTGTTCAGCATGTCATTCAGTTCGCCTGTCGATCGCGCTAGCTGTTCAGCATGCTGTCCAGTCCGCCTGTTGATCGTCGATCGCCCCAGCTGTTCAGCATGCCGTCCAGTCCGCCCGTCGATCGCCCCAGCTGTTCACCATGCCGTCCAGTCCGCCTGTTGATCGCCCCAGCTGTTCAGCCTGCCGTCCAGTCTGTCTGTCAATCGCGCTAGCTGTTCAGCATGCCGTCCAGTCAGCAGGTCAACTGGTCCGTGTGACGAGCGTGCTAGCTGTTCGGTGTGCCAAAAAGTTCGAGTGTCGAGCACCCTGACTGGCCGCGAAGATCTGCCCAAGTCGTCCACCATGCGCGTTCATCGGGCCTGAGCTGGCGGGCGTGCCGAATCTGTCCGTTTTGGTTGCCAGGTCGTCCGAGTCATGTCAACTGGCTGCGAAGATCCGCCTGAGTTGGCCGCCATACGCGTCCATCAATCCTGAGCTGGCGGGCGTGCCGAATCCCTCCTTTCTGGTTGCCAGGGCGGCTAGGTCGACGTGCCTTTTGCAGTGGTTCGCATTTTCGCAATGCGTTTTTAGCGACTTTGTACCAACTGTTGGCAAGTGCCATTCACATCTGAGAAAAGTCCTGGCAATCCTGGGTCGAAGGAGCCACATCTCACATGCTGAAGTGATATTCCCTTCGATTTTGTTTAGTTTTTTTAGGATCGCTCGTTTCCATTACAGTGCCGCTTGTTTCCTTCTTGCCCCTTTAAATTACTACTTCACTTTAGGTTTACTTACCCCTTTAGACCTTACGAACACCGTTTTCGCTTCTTCTTGCCACTTTCACGATATATCGGTATTTATCGCCGAAACCAGCAGCAGCAACGAAATGCCGGACGAGGCCGAGTCGATCAAGCCATCGCTCATCCGGATCCGTCCAGCCGTTCGAGAGTTACCGAAAAAATGGTCGTTTTCTAAAAGACGCGTTCGTCGCAGGACAAACATTAGTCACACCAAAATATTTGTCCCAGAATTGTATTTTCGCTATTTATAGGTATTATCGATATTTATCGCCGAAACGAATAGCGTCACTCGTCCTGTTTTGCGACACCGATTCGATCGAGCCATCGCCCATCCGGATCCGTCGAGCCGTTCGAGAGTTATAGCCCGGACGCAGACAGACAGACACGCAGACATACACAGACAACCGCAGGAGTTGTAAGTAGATACGAGCGCAGTTGTTCTTCTCGCAACGTCACAGGCACAGCAGCATTTTCAGAAGAAACAAAAGTCGGCAAAAACCGTACGCTTCAGTGCACCGAGCATACCAAAAGTCCACGCAACCTTAACCCATTGTCCTCCTACTTAAGCAATGCTACCGAGTTTTCATTGGATTCTCAAGAACAACCAGCCACAGCTCGAGCACTTCGAGCTTCCAAGTGCGCTTTTTGCGTATCTTTTTACGCGAGCTGACTCTTTTCGTCCGTCCCATCATCTCCACAGGTGTTGTTGTTGTTGTTGTTGTTGTGATTGCAGGAGATGCAGCAGCACTTTCCCTCGGCGTGTGGTGGTGGCACCTTTCCCATGTTTTCTGCGTCGTTCATGGTCTCGGGCATGGGGACGCCCAACGTCTCAGGCAGCAGCAAAGCCAGGGCAGCCGACAGCGCCGCAGCAGCGCCAAAGGTCGTCTCCACCGTCCAGCGCATCTCGGGGTTCTACGCACAATTGTATTGTACACTTCCCGTTAATGACCCGGTGCACTATAGATTACCGTAAACCACACAATTAGCCGGGCAGCGCGTGGCCTAGTGGTAGAGAATCGGCCTCTTGCGCGCACGGTCCTGGGTTCGATTCTGGATGGAACCACTAGATCGAGGACTTCCCGCTCAATGTACTTTCTCGTGCCGTCGCTGCCCTAGATTACCGGTGGGGTACCTCCGAATGTCTTTGGCTAATTATGTATGCGGCTCGCGCGAGACGGGCAGGAGTCATGGAGATGAGTACGCTATGTGGGTCATTGACGACATCCTATGTGGCGTGGCCCCAAATCCAACAACAACAACACATAATTAGCCTCCCCCGGGGGCTAACTGTTTCATTTGAGCTTAGGAGGGTGTATAATTGTAGGGGGGAGGGGGGTATGTGATTTTTATGTGATTGGGTTTGCTGTTGCCTAGACTACTACATTTTGCAGAGCTCACGATCTTGCCGATGGCGGCGATGTAGGGCGCGATGGCGGAGCCGACGCGCGCGACGGCGGAGCTGATGGCGATGCCGGAGCCACGAATCACCGTTGGGTACATCTCCGTCGTGAGCGTGTAGAGGCCGCTGAAGGCCGCAGTGATCGCCAGCTTGCCCACCATCACGAGCGTCAGCAGCTGCCAGCCGCCTGACGAGCCTGAGAGCGGAGAGAGTCGAGCTCCGCGATAGAATTACAATGTACCTATTAGGGATGAGCACGGGCCTGCACATCTCGGCCCGGCCCGGCCCGCCAGATAGTCCGGCCCGTCCCGGCCCGGCCCGCACCCTCAAAATCCAGGCCCGGCCCGGCCCGGCCCGTCCAACTGCTCAATATCGCAGGCCCGGCCCGGCCCGGCCCGCAACACGAAATAAGTACAGTCACTACAGTGTACAATTTACTGAAATACCGTATGCCAATTTGCGTGATTTACTTAACGGAATGGCGCATCCACCTTTCAGAATCGCAGTTCACAACCATTTTACGGCCTTTGCACCATTTGAGCGCAAAAGACGCGCGTCATAGAATACAAAGTTGCTAATACGGTGCAGAATAGTCGCCGATACTTACAATGCATTACATAGGTAGCTATCTACGTTGGCCAGCCAAGAACGTCCGGCCCGGCCCGGCCCGGCCCGCACCCTCAAAACGCAGGCCCGGCCCGGCCCGGCCCGCAAAACGGGCCTGGAATTCCGGCCCGGCCCGGCCCACGGGCCGGGCCGGGCCGGGCCGGGCCGGGCCGGCCCGGCCCATGCTCATCTCTAGTACCTATGCCGCGCATTCCATTCGTACATACACGACTAAAACGTGTCCTTTCCTTACCTGTTGCAATCGCGACGTCTTCCGATCGCTGTTTCCTCCACCCATCCCAACCGAGCCTCACAACTGGTAGAACTCCCACCCCCGCACCCCTCCATTCAAACACACCCATCAAATCCCTAGACAATATTTGATCCGTCCAAAACGTGCTGATTTTGGTACACCGAGTGACGCTCAATCCAGTTTGATCCTTCCACCCACCGCCGTCCTTGAGGAGCCAGGGAATGGCTAGGAGGCAGACGGCGGCGACTGCCGAGCTGAGGACGAGCGTGGACCGCCTGCCCCAGAGAAACAGCAGCGTCGCGATCAGGTAGCCCGGGCCCTCGACCAGGCCCGAGATCGCGTTGTTCAGGTAGCGATCACCTGCGTAGTTGGACACGTTGAACATGATGCCGTAGTAGACCATGGCCACGGTGAACCTGGAGAGGTCGATGGTGCTCGCGCCGGCACGCACGCACGCACGCACGCACGCACGCACGCACGCACGCACGCACGCACGCACGCACGCACGCACGCACGCACGCACGCACGCACGCACGCACGCACGCACGCACGCACGCACAGCCGTACCACTGCACGAGCATGACCATGGAGCGAAGCAACGTCCTGGGGTAGGTGAGTCTTCCTCCTCCGCACTTGAACAGGTGCAGAAACGTGGCTGTCTTCTTGCTGCGTTTGCACGACTGCGAGGCGAAACGGGCAGTTCCGAAGGGTATTTGAATTGTGCGCCTACAGTATGCGTACGTCTCCTTCCGCGACGTCGGCAACGACTCCGCTGAGGTCGACGCCCGCCGGCAGAGGGCGGCCGTTCCGGCGAGCGGCCGAGTCGCAGACACGCGTCGCGCGTCCCACCCGGCCGCGCGCCAGCAGCCAGCGCGGACTCTCCGGCAGAAAACTGAACCGGGACTTTGAAAGAATTCTTTTTTTAGTAAACGGTATTACTGGTACACACTACTGACCAAAAGGAGAGAAGCGTGACGACGCAGGGCAGCATGAGCGCCGTGTGCATGAGGCGCCAGTCGCGCAGCAGGTAGGCGACCAGAGCGGTGGCAGCATACGCGAACGAGTAGGGCAGGAAGAAGAGGCCGCCCACCCAGCCGCGCTGACGGGCGCCCACCACTTCCATGGCTGCAAAGAGGACTAGCGATTGCACGCTCGCTCGCACGCTGGCACGCACGCACGCACGCACGCACACACCCGCACGTACGCACGCAGGCACGCACGCAGGCACGCAGGCACGCACGCGCGCAGGCACGCACGCACGCACGCACGCACGCACGCACGCACGCACGCACGCACGCACGCACGCACGCACGCACGCACGCACGCACCGGCACGCACGCACTGGTACGCACGCACACACCGGCACTCACGCACGCACCGGCACGCACCGGCACGAACGCACGCACGCACGCACGCACGCACGCACGCACGCACGCACGCACGCACGCACTCAGGCCACTCCCTCACCAAACATGAAGACGATGACGAGGTTCGACTTCATGAAAAAGGAGCCGGCTGCCCTGGCGACGAGGAAGAGCCAGTAGGTCGAGGCCCAGGGAGTGGCGGTGGCGGAGAGCAGGGCGCCCAGGCCGAACCAGCAGATCACCAGGCGACGTCCGATCCTGCAAGCGGCGTCTCGGATGGCTTCGCAGACGCCCGAGGCGGCGCGATGCAAACACGTCGTGCGGCTCTGGCTGGCTGGCTGCCCGGCCTCCCCTTCTCAGACTGTCCGCCCGTCTCTCCTCATCTCATCCGTGCGCCTTTTCATCAGCACCGTCGTCATCGAAGACGAACGCGCCACGACGAGGGCGCCGTCGGCTCGGAGACTCGTTTGTGGGCGTCGATCGAGGCGTCTGCGTGCGCGCCGCGTGCGCGAGCGAGAAGCGTCTCCCCGTCGAAGCGGACGCGAGTGCGAAGCGGGGAGCGGAGAGAAGGAGTGGAGAGGAACGGAAGCGGGGAGGTGCGAGAACAGACCGGTCGGCGAGCGGGCCGGCGGCGACGGAGCCGGCGATCCAGCCGAGGAAGTAGGCCGTCTGGCTGTTCTCGAAGCCCAGCACGTCGTCGCACACCAGCGCGTGCTGCGACGACGGTTCCCTCCCCCTCCGTCAGCCCGTCCGTCCGTCCGTCCGTCTCCGTCCGTCCGTCCGTCCGTCCGTCCGCCGTCCGTCCGTCCGTCCGTCCGTCCTGTCCGTCCGGCCGTCCGTCCGTCCGTGCGTGCGTCCGTCCGTCCGTCCGTCCGTCCGTCCGTCCGTCCGTCTCCGTCCGTCCGTCCGTCCGTCCGCCGTCTCCGTCCGTCCGTCCGTCCGTCCGTTCGTCCGTCCGGTCCGTCCGTCCGTCCGTCCGTTCGTCCGTCCGGTCCGTCCGTCCGTCCGTCCGTCCGTCCGCCCGTTCGTCCGTCCGTCCGTCCGTCCGTCCGTCTGTCCTGTCCGTCCGTCCGTCCGTCCGTCTGTCTGTGAAAGCACACCTGCGTGACTGCTGTGCTGTAGACGTCGATGGTGCGGTCAAAGTCCCAACGGGTGCACTTCTCGACCACAAGGCCGCCCGCGGTTGAATTGCCTTCAGCTTCCAGGGCATTCATGGCGTCTTCAAAGGCATCAGGTAGCGCAGTGTAGTTTCGAACGATGTAGTGGCACGGGTCGGGCGTGGCTTGCTTGTGGCCATTGAGGAGAACGTGAGGAGATCTAAACTCTGGCAATGCAGCAGAAGTACCGTAAATCCTCCAATAGTGCACTCCCCCTCCAATAGTGCCCCCGGCGCAAGGAAGTACCATGCGATTTGCGTTATACAAGGACACAAATCAAGCAGTAGTAAGCGTATGATAAGTGGTGCGAACAGCTACATGTAGCTACACCCATCAATGAATGTAATTTCCGGTACTTTGAACTGTTAATCACTTAAGAAACGTAATACAATTCCAATAGTGACCCGGGGGAACTATCGGAGGGTTTACGGTACAGTAATTTGCCCTCAAACTCCGTAGATAGACCACTTCGTCTATTGCGTTATTGTGGCATGCTCCTTGCGTCATGTATTGTGTGTACAATGTTGCAATACATATATACTCTAGCACATCTTTGCGTACAGCTGAATTGTTTCATCATGCTATGACTCACTCGTCCTATTTCTACATCGCATTCTATGGCATCGCATCGCGTCGCATTTCTACATCGCGAGCGTAGGTATATTCGGTCGTTTCGATAACATTGGTTTCCGTTCGATGTGTTGTACTTGTAGGTACACCTGTATGCAATTTTCATACGGATTGCGTATAACTGCTTTGCTTCGAAGTTGAATTCCACATGATAATATGCAAAAAATCGATTTGCTGAGTCTGACTCACGCAATGGCCAGCTTCTGCTGTACGGTCCAGTTAGCGTGGAAGCCTCCGGGCGGCGAGGCGCAGCTGAAGGGCGGAGTGATCTGATAGAAGACGGGCGCCGCGTTGATGAAGGCGCTCATGACGCTGTAGAGCAGCGCCTGCCCGATCACCGCCCACTGCCACGGCCCGAACTCGCCCATCGTCTTCAGCAGCTCCTCGTAGCTGCGTAGGCGCTTCACGTCCCTCCCGGCAAGCGGGTCCATGGCAGACGAAGCGTCGTCCTCTTTTGCTGGCGAGGAGAAGGCACTAAACAAGCGCACTCTGCGTCGGACGCAGCGGCGCTTCTCCGCGGCGGCGAGAAAAAGAGACAGCAAGGTGAGGGGAGGCTGCCTGCGCCCCACGTTAGTTAGCGGAGTTGAAGGACCGTTGCTGGCGGGCGGGGCCGGTGACGTGACAAAATGGGTTTGCTGCAAAATGGGTTTCACAAACCCATTTTGCTGACAATATGGGTTTGTCGGCCTGCAAAATGGGTTTGCTGCATCTATAACGTAGAATCATTTCGCTTCGGTGTCAGTTTGAACGTCTAATATACACGCTTCATCAAGAGAATCGATTGTTAGTGCCAATATCGGGCACACAGTCCCCCCTTGTCGCATCCTCATCTTCGTCAATCTTGCACAATCATTTTCGAGGTCGTATAGGATTAGGATGTACATTTGTAATAACTCTTGCACCGCTTGATGGATCGGCTTGAGATTTTATACACGTGTGTAGAATACCGGGTATGCAAAAACTGCTTAGTCTGGTCGAAATCGGAACAACGTATCACAAATTTCACTGTATACAACACACCTGTTTGCGAAGAGGCCCATTTTGACGATTTTGACGATGTATCCTGTTCAAAATTTTAAGGAGGTCTATCAAGTGTGCAAGAGTCGTTCAACATTTAGTGGATTTAAAAGAGTCTTGTAGGTATTCGCCCTTCCTTTGAAAAAAATCCTACATCACGAATTCACGATGCTGCGCCGACATAGACTATTTCACAACCACCTAAAACCTCACACTCATCGAGCAGTGCCTGACGCTTCAGCCTTAGTCAATGCAATGCCAATTGCGTTTAAACGTCGCAGTGTTTGGATCTACTCAAAACTAATTTTACTTTTACTTTCACTTTTGATTTACCAGATGCATCGGCATTGACATTCGTCTGTACTGTTTGCGCCGACGTCGCGAAAGTTTGCGGACCGAAATCGCCAGAGACACTAAGCTGGACGCGCCACTGCAAACTCTGTGCAACGGGATTACATGTAACAAAACATGGTTACAGAACAGTTTTGTAGCGAGAAGCACACTCCTTCAGCCAGCAACAGAGCGCAAACCTATTTTGCAGCCATGCAAACCCATTTTGCACGTCTTTGAGCCTGCAAAATAGGTTTCACAAACCCATTTTGCAACAATATGGGTTTGTGAAACCCATTTTGCAGGCATATTGAAACCCATATTGATACGACACCGGCAGCTCTCACCAGTCGGCCGGCGGCGTCGGCCTGCCGTCGTCGTCTCCAGCCAGCGAGGCCTCGTTCCCCGCTAGGCTCCGACGCCGCGCTCGTCGTCCGTTTTTTGCGACCGGCGATGGCTCATCCATTTCCAGAGGGCACCCAAACAAACGAAGAGGCAGCCAGTGCCGCTCCGTCTTCTCCCTCTCTCTCTCTCTTTCGCAAGGAATGACGTGGCAACGGGCTGCAGCAGCCAGTAGCGGAAGGGGGCTCTCAGTGCGCCACTTCCTAGGGCACTTGTCGTCGCTTACGCATTCTCTGCCTTGTTGAATAACAACGTTGCGCGCGCGGCGCCTCGCAACAATCAACCGGGCGACACAGGCAGAACCGGTCGCTCGCTAGCGAGGCCATGTATAGTTGTTATATGTAGTTGGCAACGGCTGAGACTCGCGTGTGAGTCGGCTGGCGCGTGCGTTCCAGCGGCACGGCGCCCAGGGCACCCCGGCACACATACACGCGATGAAAAACGACGCAACGAACGCAGGAAGGTGAAGGCTGAACTCGAGCTTTGACAAGTGTTTTGTCTCTGTGTCCGAACTGAGGAAGGTCCCTAATTGGGGCCGAAAGCTCTTCAACAAAATCACCTGTGCGGAAAGGTTGCAAAGAAACGCAATAATCTGAAGTTGTCGACACGTCGACTTTGCTGCCGACGAGGCGATCGGTCAAGCGGTGCAGCTCTAGCGTACTAATTAGTATTGAGATTTGGAACCGCCGTCCCCGCGCTCGGCACACAGAACCACGCTGTGTCTCAAAAGTTGCTAGAACGGGACCCTCAGGCATTACCTAGGGGGATAATATTTACGTCCAGCTAATTCGGTGTACACGTCCATCTGAAATGCGTGACACGTCCATCTAATTTTGAATTTACGTCCATCTAATATGAGCGAGACGTCCATCTAATTTTGAATTTACGTCCAGCTAATTTGCGTGACACGTCCATCTAATTTGGGCGCGCTGCTGCTGGGGCGGCCGCGGCGCTTTTTGGCGCCGAGGCGATCTGCTTTGGGGCGACAGAAACTTCGACGCCAGGGACGCGGACACGGATCGGCACGCTGAGGCTACGCTTTGCAGATCCTGTGTTTCGAGAAGACGGGACAGTCGCAACCGCAACTCTGCCAGTCGTCGCCTTCCAGCTGCACCAGCTAGAAGGCAGAGCGGTCTCTCTTGAACTCGTCCCAGTCACTCCAGGAACAGTCCGCGCTGCGTTGTCGCCACTCCGCGAATGGAACGCCTGGCAGGCGGCCTGGCACGCAGTGCGTGATGTCCGCGGGTTTTGGATCAGCATCTGATCTGTCCGCGGGCAGGCGCATCTTCTTGCCGTCCTTGGTGACCTTCTCCACGTGCTTGCAGAAGTCAGACTGGGAGCTGAGCCAGTCAAGGGCGAGCGCGGCGGTGGCGAAACGGCGATCGAGCTCGTACACTAGATTGGGGCCCAAGCGCAGCTTGATTTGGGGCTGGGCACTTGCTCCATATTAAGGGAGTGGAAGGCGAAACAAAGCTAACGATCGTCTCAGCAATCGTCTACTCGTGCTTGAATCTGATCAGCTTAGATTGTCACCCATCAATTGACCGACCGCCCCTGGTGCGCCATCCGCTTCTCTGCTCCGGCTCGGTGCTGTCTTACATTGTTAGATCAACATGTATTGCCCGCCGCTTTGCGGTGCCCGTCCGTTGATATCGGTACAATATATTGCTGTTCGCTGCTTGACCATTGCCGGTTTCCATCCAGCGGCCGCTGGTAGCTTGCCTTTTGGATGGACGCGCCGTCATATTAGATGGACGTGTCATTCAATTAGATGGACGTGTAGTCACATTAGATGGACGTAGCAACAATTAGATGGACGTATCGTCAATTGCGCAAATTAGATGGACGTGTCGTCAAATTAGATGGACGCGACGCAATTAAATAGATGGACGTCGAATTAACGTCCATTACCTAGTAGATCTGTGTTGCTAGAATGGTGCTGGATTGCTAGAAAGGGAACCAACGCTCGAAGCTCGCACTACTGACTAAGCGCAACGCGAGTGTCGGATCGGAGCCAAATAAAATGCGCACGCGTATGTATGTACCTATAGGCTATACATACTACGTTGTGTACTTGTACTTTGCGTTGAGAGTTGAGCTATATACACGTACCGCTCTGATACGTCCTCGCGTACCACTACGTAACTACTTCACTATTGTGCCACTTGGCAAATGTGTGCGCACGTGTGTTTTGACTCGGCTGTCTGTCTGGCTGTCTCTCTGTCCATCTCCATCTAGGGCATGTATACGACAGCGGCCGTTGAAATATCCGACCTGTGAGCAACTGTTGAAGGTTTTACGGTACCTGCTACAGGTGTAATCACTTAAAGAGGCCACCGGTTCCTGGAACACTCGCCGAAAACGCCCATGTCATTCCATCGATCGCCTAGCCGCGTTGGGTCTCTTGGGATTTGGCGGCTCTATAGAATCGTTATGGAATCGTCATGGTACACTAGCAAACGGGGAGGAACTATGTACCATGTGCCATGTGCTAATTATTTGTGCACAACACCTGCGGTATTGGCGCGGCGAGTTGGGTGACCGGCGTTGAAGAGAAGCAGCACAGCGACGAGACATCAAATCATGCTTCAGCGTCTAATTTTGTTACTTTTGACAATTTGCCTTCTGTATTTCAATGGCAATGCAGTGGTCGGCACTCAATGTGAGCTCTTGTGCAAACGTGCGCAAGTCACAGGGTAAAAAACTGCGGTGAGAGCGTAATTGTTGTTGCAGTTTCGCTCCTCCAACGCAGGTGGACCAACATTGTGCCGGCTGGACCGTTGATTTGGGTTCGTTCTTCATTTGCAAAAGAAACAGAGGCTGCTTCATCGTCACTCCGCAGTCGTTTGTTCAGCCGCGCTTCTCAGTGTCGTCAGTAAAAGAGTGCTCCTTGTCGTGCCAAGCACACGGCGCCAACTGCGTCGCCTGGTTTTTTGAGATTGGGGCGACCGTGGAGTGCGAGATCTTCAAAAGCGTGACCTCTGGTTACACGATGCGTAATAGCTCAGAGAGCGCCTATTACTATACGCTGGCGGCTAGAGCTGGTAAGGCGGACAGATCGCACGCACGCACCGGCGCGCACGCACGCACGCACGCACGCACGCACGCACGCACGCACGCACGCACGCACGCACGCACGCACGCACGCACGCACGCACGCACGCACGCACGCACGCACGCACGCACGCACGCACGCACGCACGCACGCACGCACGCACGCACGCACGCACGCACGCACGGACGCACGCACGCACGCACGCACGCACGCACGCACGGACGCACGCACGCACGCACGGACGCACGCACGCACGCACGCACGCACGCACGCACGGACGGACGGACACACGCACGCACGGACGCACGCACGCACGCACGCACGCACGCACGCACGCACGCACGCACGCTCACGCATGCACGCTCACGCACGCACGCACGCACGCCTGTTCAGACTGGGATCCCAGCCCCCAACCCCCATGCTATGAAGCCCTCGCTCGACTACCGCTGCGCAGTCTCTGTCTCTTCACATACGTGGACAAAGTCTCTCTCAACGTGGTGCGATCTTTCAGTTCCAACATCTGGAACTGAGTTTTCTTGTCTTTTCTGTTTTGTCCGATTGCTTTTGTTACTTTACGTATGGCCATGAAAGAAAAGAGGTGGCAGTTGCTCGTTTTGTACACAGGATCGTCTGAAGACGTTCGTGCTCGACAATCCAAGTGGAGGCTACTTTGACTTCCGTCCGTTCCGACCGGACTCGTCTATTGCCAACGAAGAACTCGTTGGCAGGATGGTTGGCAATGGCAGCCGCGCCTTGCATTCCTTTTGTACTGTACACTCGGGCATCGCATACCGTATCCATATCCGCTACGCACTTATTCCCCTCTATCATCTACCTAGCCTATCCGAACCACAACCACCATATGCACTTACCGACCGATTGTATGTAGCTCCCTTCGAATTAAACCCTTCAAAATGGCACCCCCCCCCCCCTCCCTTATGGTGCAAGTTGTAATAAGCCCCTTCTACGGCTCAGACGTAATTACAAGGAAATATGGTCACGGTGTGTGCGTGTGTGTCCATAGATTCGGCAAGGGCAATGGGCGACCGCGATCGGCGTCTACAAGGCGGTCCCTTCGGACTTGTCCTCGCCGGTGGACGCGTCCCAGTTCCGCTACGTCGCCTGGGACGGCGGCAGCTTCGAGGCGACGCAGCCCATGGCGTCGCTGCCGGTCGGCAGCGGCAGCGTGGAGCTGCGCCGAGGGTTGACCGACAAGATGGCCGTGGAGCGCACGGGCCACTCCACGAGCGAGTGGCTGTGGAAGGACTGGGACACGGACGTCGCCCTCGACGGGAAGATCGGCTTGGCCGTCGAGTCCGTCCTTGAAGGTCCTTGGAGTTTTGGGAGTTGTTCTTGTTGTGGCTGTGGCTGTTGGATTTGAGGGCAACGCTGGGCTGCCGTCAGTGGCGCCCAGTGCACCCATTTCCATGGCGCTTTCCTGTCTAGAGAGGCACATGGGTAATTAGCCGCCAGGCCCACATCGGCATTCGGAAGCACGACACCTGCAATCTAGGGGAGCGACGTCACGAGAGCAGGACACATTAACAGGAAACTCCTCGTTAGTGGGTCCATCAAACATCGAATCCAGAACCGCGCATGAAGATGCTTCTCTAAGCCTAGGTTATTCGCTGCCTCGCTGTTACTTAGTTTCTACACCTCTCACCCGCCGTCATTCACGGTACCGCTGGAACTTAGAACCTTTGAATAGAACCTTGGACTATGTATTGCACACCATACACCATCCCCTTGAGTTTGCAACCACCTCGTCCTCCCCCTGGAGATCCACGCTCTTCCAGACCGCTGCCTCGACTCGTCTGGCCGGGTGGGGGTCGGCAACTCGTCGTCTCTGTTCATCAGACGCTGGCGGGGCGGTCGTCTGCGAGCGCCGGGCACTTGCAAGGGAGCGGCGACGACGGGCGCGAGCTGGCCTAGCCACTGCGCGTCCCGCTGCGCGCTGCACGGCGACCGCTGCCGCGGCTTCGCGCACAGCGCCCACGAGCAGCCGTGCCTCTTCTACTTCGAAGAGGACAAGGCGACGGGCCTGCACCTCGACAGCAGCTACAACCTCTTCTGGCTGAACAACTGATTGGGACCTCCGGCCCACCACTATCTAGGATCGTTTTCTCGCTCTGTCTGTCTAGATTTTTAGATTCAGCGTTGTATGGGTGTTTGTGCTCCAGTGGCGTAGCCAGAACTTGATTTCGGAGGGGTTGTTGTTGTTGTTGGATTTGGGGCGACGCTAGGAGGCCGTCAATGGCCCATGTAGACTACCCATCTCCATGACGCTTTCCCGTCTACTGCCGTAATTAGCCGAAGACTTTCGGAAGAACGCCATCTGTAATCTAGGGCAGCGATGGCACGAGAAAATCCATGGAAAGGGGAATCCTCGATCTAGTGGCGCCATCAAGAATCGAACCCAGGACCTTGCGCGCAATGTCGGGGGGGAGTCCAATTTCGGTCAAATACTCTATTTTGCAACAGGGGGTACCCTGTCGAATTTTTTGGACTGCGCCATTTCGGCTGAGGAAGCTTTAGACACTCTCTCATCCAATCTGTTTACACGCTTTGCGCTCGTTTGTCTGACTACATGCACACCAAAACGTTAGCAATGTTGTCAAAACGGTCGATTTCCGTGCTCAAAACAGCGCCGCTGGCAAATTTTTTAGAGTAGCGTAACGAACTTTCACGGTTTTTTATGCAAAACAATGCGCCGCAGGCGAAAATTTGGCTCTTTAGTGTCGTTTTCATCATTATTTTCATTGAAATTGAGAAAAATGCCGATATTGGCACATTGCAACAGAGGGGAACAAATTAAAAAATTTTTGGTTGGGAGAATTTCGGGGGGGGGGGGAGTTTCCCCCTTCCCCCCCCCCTCGGCTACGCCACTGTTGTGCTCGTGTCGTGTCGCGTTTGTCGATTTGATTTGTCCGATGACAGCGAAATGGCAATTGTTGTACAGGGGTAGAGGAATGCTCGTGAAGGGACTAGGTACGTACATATGTGTCGGTGTACGCAGACTTCGGGAGAAATCGCACCTGCCGAAAGAAATCGCCTCACATTTTGACAAGCCAACCAGCTGGGGGGGGGGGGGGTGTTTGCGACGATGCTGATCCTCAGCTGCTATCGCCCGCCCGCCAGAACCTGCAGTTGGCTTGGCTTCCAGCTGATTTCAGTATTCACTGACGTGCGCCTCCAAGGGGCTTGGTACATCGTTCAGGAGCTGCAAGGGAGTCAACCTGTCGGAAAATAAAGTACATATGTAGCGAAGTACTTAATTACGTTCGCGTCCTCAAAGTGTCATAGCTTGCAGCAACGCTCGTTGCTGCGCTGGCTGACGGCGGTGTGGATGAGACTCGGTTCGACTGACAAGCCGAGCGCAACGTCGGTTTTTTTTCCTTGGCCTTTTTCTCCGTGTATCTCTAAACTAGTCAACTGAGCCTGCCCGCCAGTTGGTTCACATTCAAGTGGCGTTTGTGATAGCAGCTTTTTCAACGTTGGAGAATAAACCAACTACTGTACATGCATTGCATGGACTGGCAATATGCATCACCGTTCGCTTACACTGTTCATTCTACCCAACAGATAAGCGAGATATGCGCATACGATTGTGTAGGACATGCATGAGCTGTACTGGAACTGCTGCGTGCGTAAGCGAACAAGCTGTGCCGACATTTTGCGCCATTTCAATCATGAAGCCATCATGCCGTTATGCGCTGCTTGTTTTGTGTACTGCGCTATCTGATGCTCTCGAGCAAACACACACCCGTCAGCGGGTGCTCGGTCAAAGTCAAGATGCTGTGGGTACGCTTGCAATTTGCTATATTTGGTTGGGTCCGTTCTTGTGAGTGCGTCAATTTCTTCAGACATTTACAACGCCGCATTCAAAGAGCAGGCGGAGCTCCGGTACAGTCTGAGCTCGTTGGCAGAGCGAGTGGTCCGAGGCAGGGCGCGCGGGCAGACTTGCCGCGACGCTGGAGCGACGCCGCTGCAGCCCTACTCTACGGCGCTGCGGGATCAAGTCAAAGCGTGCAAGGTGGAGTATGGCACTCCGCTCGCCCCGGCGCAATGGCTCGATTGCGAAGAGAAGTCAGCTGCAGCGACTCGTTCAACTGAATGCGCACATTGAGAATGCACTGAACAGCTGCATCGTATACGTGTGCGCTTAAAAAAACTGTGCTGCACTGGCATGGATTGCGCAGTTTCGTCCACTTCTGCGCTGCTGCTGAGTGTTTTCAGCTAGCCAATTGCCTTATTCAACTGACGTGATAATCGCAATTAAAGCAAAAATGACAAAACTAACCGCCCGTTTCAGAACTGGTCCAGTGAAAATGATTCTGGAAACTCTAAAGTGCAACGCAGCGGGAAAGGAAAAGTGCGGCCAGATCATTCCTGTAAACGCCAGCGTTAGGCGCTGCGCGTCAGATACTGTAGCAGGAGTCCACAACATGATACGTCACATGATCGCGACTGGTGAGTGGTCAACCATTCTATCGGTGTGGCTGCACTTTTTTTTATTTAACCATTTTACTTTATTGGGAATGCATACAGTAGTGTGCTGTTTGTTGCGTATGTACTTCCGAGCAACGCTGCCGCGCGTTAAAAAAAAAAACGTTTTGCCTGCATGCAAACGCCCAGACTAGCGAGGCTCTTCAGAGTCATCAGTGCTTTAAGAATCCAACAACATTTTGCTTAAAACAGCAGTAATGTGCATGGAGTATTGCAGTGTTCGACCATGGCAGAGACATTGTGGACAATTTCCGACGAACCTTTCGCGATGGCTTCAACAACTTTATCTCGAGGGAGTCGACTGACAGTCTCAACAGACGAGACTGTCAAAGGTTCCGTCAGGAGTTCACAGTGAGCAACCTGAAGTCCTGAACAAAGCATTTCTCCCTTTAACGCAGCTTCACCCGTTCAGGGCAGATCAGTCTACAACTGCAGTAGCACACTGCCACCCAACCCCATGGACGCCAGGGACGTGCAGCACATGCTGCGCGTGTGCAGAGACAACGCATTCCGCTACTTCATTGCGCTGACCATTTGCGAGGGCACCACCGCTTGCGGGGACGCGGAGAGGCTAGGAATCGGCTCGAGTTGCCGCTACACGTATCGGCCCGGTCAGCGGCTTCGAGTCGACCACAGTGGCGCATCGGTCAAGAACGTCAACTGCGTTTGCGAGTGATTCTCTGATCAGCAAAATGTCCCGGGTCTGTCTATCATCCACCTCTCGTTCGTCGAGCCTTCATCAGTTTCAACAGACTAGCGGCCGAGCGGCGGCCGCCTGTCCGCTTTCTTGCTGGCTGGCGGTTTCGATTGCGCGTCGCCGGAGACACTTTCTTTGTTGGGCCCTTGGGCGCAGGCGCCGACTTGCGTGCGGAGGCCTTTTTGGTGGAAATAGAAGGTTCGACCACCTTGATTTTGGAGTCGGGCTGGATGTCGTGCTAAAGAGGTGAAGTGGATAAACATACCGTAAATCCTCCAATACAACCCCCCCTCCAATCTCCAATAGTGCCCCCGGGGGTAAGGGGTATGTTGTGCCATGTGCCTTTTATGGGCAAAAATATAGTGGTAGGTACATTTATATCGTGTATACACACTATTACTAACCAATAATAGTACGTTTCAGCAACTATTAGCGGTAAATCAACCATTAAATGTGGCAAAAGTGATCAAAATCACCGAAAAATCGGCAATTTTGACAGCGAAACTAGCATTGCCATTCAAAATTTTTAGGTTGAAATAATAGAAGCCCCCCCCTCCAATAGTGCCCCCCTCCAATAGTGCCCCTGGGTAAGGAGAGGTTGAAAAAATAGTGCACCGGGGGCACTATTGGGGGATTTACGGTAGGTATGTATTTGACGCACGCACGCACGCACGCACGCGAACCCGCTGACGGCTGTGTGGCGGATGGCGCTGGCACACCTGCAGTCGTCCCGTCATTGTCGCGCACTTCTGGTCCGCGTATCGGTCTGCAGCGTCGACGCTTGCCGTCTTTGCAATACAGTATGGAACATGTCTATGGTGCCAATAAGGAGGTTGTGGTACAATGCGCTAGTCCACAGTATCCCCAGTCAGCCTATCAACTCACGCGCTGCGGCCTCCGCGATGGCGTCAACCAGCACCAGTTGGCCCGACTTCTCGGAGAGACAGGAGTTCAGACGCGCCCTCCACTGCAACTGGCGCGCCGCGTCGCGCATGCAGTCGCAGATAAACACGGGCAGTTGGTGCAGCGTGCGCCGGCAGCTGGTGTCGACTCTGCAGCGTCAGTACGTAGTGTCAAACAACACTGTTTCCGCCGATTTGTAAGGACATCAAGACTCGATCACGCTGTCTACCTACTACCTACCTACTTACGTTTTTTTTTAAATGCTAGAGATACCGTACTTTGCAGTGCAGTCGTCCATGGCTCCGCAGAAGGAGGCCTCCTTGTCGTGAGCTCTGAAGGCCTCCTCGACGGGGTTGACGCACTCCTTGCCGCTCTCCTTGCGAATTCGCATCTCGTCGCTCGAGACCTTGACCAAGCAGTCGCGCACGCTGCTCCGCTGCCGGTACGACGCGCAGTTCGACTGGTCGTACACGCTACGGGCCAGCCAGGCGCAGCTGGCAACGGATGGGAATTAGGGAATTGAAATAAAAATAAATCAAATAAATTAAATTAAAAAAACACAAAAATGTAATAAAATTTGTTGGTCAACCCTGTTTTTTTTTTCGAAAGCCAAGAAAGGCAAGAACACACTAGGTCTTCTTTTCGCCCGTGCTCCATTTGTCCGAAAATACGCGATCGATTTTCATGTCGTCCTGCAACGACTAGCGCATTTCCTTAAGAAAGTTCTTATGCGTAGACTTATGTACGGTACTGCTCTGTTAGAATTTTACTTTAGTTTCGCTTTTAGCTCTTTGTGGAAGTTATTCGGAAGGGTGGAATTTCACGTAAACTTTTTCCTTTGTTTTCATACAGTCGCTTGTCGACCGCACCGGATTCATTTTGAACGTCCGAATGCTGGATTTCCGCTGCACGCACTGAGCAGTGGCATCGGCTATGTCCTTGATGGCGCTCTTTCCACAGAGCTCCACCGCCCGGCGCCCTTTGCGTTCGTCGACCCAGCGAATGGACGACAAGTCTAAACGGGAGCGGAGACAGCTGCTTAGGCGTCGATCAAAGTCGTCAGTGCCAAGCGAAGTCAAGCGCCAGCCTGCGAGTCCCAGCAAGTTGCCGACGAGCAGCGGCGAGATGACGTCTTCGTCTCTCATTTTCGTTTGAGTCAGCTCCGAGGGGTAGCGACAGCCGGCTCTGAAGTCGAAGCGTGTCTCGGTGCGTCGACTTGGTGTCGTTTCACATGAGAGAGTGTATGTATAGCTGAGTGGTAAGGTGTGTGTCGTCGTATCGTCGTCGTCGTCGTATCGGACCATTGGTCCAACTGCCACCATGGTGCGTTGCGATTGCACCAAATAAAAACTTTTTCGAAACGTTGCAATAGTTCAATATGCGGTTTGTCCATCCAATATTGTCCCGCTCAATCAACCTGTATCAGCATGTGCTATCGTTGCAAACTATACCATGGAGCGACTGTGCCGACCGACTGTCGTCATGTCATTAACTCAACTCAAGATGAAACAGACTTTTGAAAGCAGTCTCTAATCATGGGCTTCAGCGCCTCCATGGTGTCCAGCTCTCTCCTCGGCCGCTCCTCCCTGAAGAGTCTCTTGCTCCGCACGCAGTTGTGCCAGGTGCTAAACGCGCGGTTGCAGTGGGTCGCTCTCGCTTGTCCTGATGCCAGCTGAAATACACGGGAGGAAACGGAGACAGACAGAGATAGACAGAGACAGACTCTATTACAATACTTCAGTACCTCACGCTGCCTAAAGCTAGTCGCACACCTTCTACAGCATCACGTGTGCATTGATCGCCACGAGCACAACCAAGCACCACACACAAGAACGCGGACGCTACTTCAGGTTACGCTTGGTTTGGCTTATTCGATATCATAGATCTTAAAAGAAAATTGAGTACAAATTTGAGTCCTCGGAATACTGTACTCCGGTTATGGTTTGCGAGTTTCTTCAATCTTCTACTGTGCAACAAATACCGCATCACGCAGAATTCGCCATGCTCGCAAGTCAGCACCGCCTGCCAGCAGCGACACTTACATTCTCCGTTAGAACGGCGAATACGACGAATAGACCGCACAGCGCCGCAGCCGGAATCCCCTTAATCTGCGCCATCTTTTAATTTTTTGTCGAACACAACACGCACACGGTACGCTTCTGTCAGTGAGCAAAGAGTGGGTGGATGATCCGTCTGACGACAGCAAGCTGCCGACGCGGAGTCCACTTTGCTCTGCGGATTCGACAATGCCACCGTTCTCTGTAAGTGTCCCCCGCGTCGCAGCGCGTCAACAAAGAGACAGACCACAAGTGGTAGTGGGTGCTCTCTTGAAATCCGGTACTGATTCGGCATCGCCTCTCATGCGATCCCATTTCAAAAGGATAACCGTATACTGTTGGTGCGCGCAGAAAACGGTTGGAATGTGTTTGGAACCATGTGCGTACACAACTGTAGTTGTTTTCAAGTTGACGAAAAATTGCCGACTGGCGGAATTGGACCCGCTCCTCTGGATTTGCAGTCACGTGTGCGGACCGCGCCACCAGACACGAGCCCACATGATAACGCTCAACAATATCGAAGTGATAATCCGCTGTGCACTATCTATATTACTAAAGCACAATGTCTGTCTGTCTGTCTGTCTGTCTGTCTGTCTGTGTGCAACGCAGCCCAGAGAGTTGTGCTGGATGGATTGAGCTGAAATTTTGTATGAAGCTTCCGTGGGAAACTTCACCGTCATTTAAGGGCCGGATTTGCGATAGCTACCGTAATCCGTGAGTTATGCAAATTGCGCATACGTGTTTCATCGAATTTGAGAATTCAGTGTCAATTCTGCTTGGGATATATGTAATCGACCGTGCTGATCACGAATATCACATCCGTTTTCCAGTGCGATACCGTAATCGCGAGATACGACGCATTGAATATGCAAATTGCGTTTGATCGAATTTGAGAATTCAGTGTCAAATCTGCTTGGGATATGTGTAATCGACCGTGGTGATCACGAATCTGGCATTCGTTTTCCAATCTGCTACAGTAATGACAAGATATAGCATTATCCTTTTCTACAGTAGTATGACTGTTTGTGGGTTCTGTCTGCAATGCAGCACAGAGTTCTGCTGGATGGATTGAGCTTGAGCTGAAATTTTGTATGAAGCTTGCTTGGCACATTTTACCATCAAAATAAGAGTGGCACAACTGAAGCTATCGTAATCCATGCGTTATGCAAATATGCAAAAAAATTATATGATCATACAGTACATTTTATGCGTGCTTCTGACTTATAAGAAGTGTTTAGACACACGCACGCATGCACGCACGCACACACACACATGGACACGGACACGCGCACGCACGCACGCACGCACGCACGCACGCACGCACGCACGCATGCACGCACGCACGCACGCACGCACGCACGCACGCACGCACGCACACACGCACGCACGGACTCGCGAGTGGGCGCACGCACGCATGCGCGTGTATGTGTTAGCGTTTTAGTGGTGCGTTGTTTTAGTTTTTCTTGGCGTTGAGCACTGATCGTCGACGTATTAAACGTAATAAATGAAATATTGTGGTGCGTTTCGCCCGGTCCAATGGCCCAATGAACTTGGATTTCCCCGAAAAAGAAATCGGCTGAAAACAATTGATGCGTCCGCGTCCGCTGCTGCGTCCGATAAAAACTTTTTTTAATTTTAGGCTTTGCTTAGGCTTAGTCCAGGCTTTGCTTAGGCTTATGCTTAGGCTTTGATTTGGCTTAGGCTTATGCTTATGCTTCGCTTAGGCTTAGGCTTAGGCTTCGCTTAGGCTTCGGACGGAGCGGACGCGGACGCAACAATTGTGTTTTGCCAAAAAAGACGACGTAAGGAAGACACAAGCCCAAGCCCGCCGAAAACCGCCCGCCCACGGCGCGCTGGAATGGAATCGGAAGCGTCGGACCGCGATCCTAGCTTAGACCAGGTCCAAAGGCCTTGCGCCTGCAGATCAAGGTGCATGAACATATGTGAGCAACCATGCAGATTACAAAAAAGCCAATTATTATTAGCTGACTCTGAAGGGCTGATTAAAACAATTAGCACACTGCCTATATGGGATTTATGGTGTGTCTGCTCAAGATGGTATAGTGCCTAATTTTTACTATCGAATGTAATGACTGGAGATGTAATGACGCAAGAATAAACCGTTACAACAAAAAAGGTGAAATGTTTTCCTGTATTGCAGAAGTGCATTGGTTGCATTGGTTGACTTCCTTTGGCTTTTGCTGCAGCACTTTACAGATTCGTCGTTGTTGTTTTTAAACTGAGCATTCACAGCATGATTTTATGACACATTGTATTGATGATGAGTCACTACTGAGGACATGAAAATATTGATACTGAATCACTTCTGAGCACGTTTTTGATGATGAATGACAAACGACAAAAGAGATGAAAGGTTTCTCAGATATAGCAACAATCTCTGCCTATTCTCGCCCCCAACCCCCCATTGGTCATTGAGCTACTCGACCTTTGGGGGCCTCTGGGCGATAAACTATTTTCGGGCTCTCCCATTCTCTCCAGCCCCCCTCCCCCCTTGCATCGGTTCATGGTCTTCTTTGTGTGCGCGTTTTGTGCGTGTTTCGGATTGTTCGTGTTGGGTTGCGAGAGCAAAACGTTTTTGAACATACAACACATACAAACAGTCACACCAAAAAGCCTATACTCTCCCCCACCGCCCCCCCCCCCCCCCCCCCCACCACATAGCATCACCACAGAAAATAAAACAAAACTTCTGCAAATGAGTCTCAGCGCATGTCTCCAATTGTGTGCGTGTACGTGTGCTGATATGAAATTTATTTAAAACAGAGTGGGTGTTACAAGCAATTCTTTAGTATTCATGCAAATGCGTTGATTGACATGCATTGGCTTTGGTTGACATGCATTCCAACAATTTGCAGTTTCATCATTGCAGTCATTCATCATTGTACAAGTGCGTATTCTCAACATTATTTTATTTCATGAGACAAATTGATGTTGAACCACTTTGGAGCACTTTGCAAGCAGGAGTCCTGAGTTGAAGCGGCTAGTATGTAGCAACGACTATTGGATTGTTGCCGTAAATCCTCCAATAGTGCCCCTATCCAATAGTGCCCCGGAAAAAATTGTGGTCCCCTTCTATAGTGCTTCCAGGGCGCGGATTTGCATTAGAACACAGTTGTAGTTGATCCTCGGAATCGGACTCCACTTTTTGTTTGTTGTTTGCGTTGCCAGTTGTCTCACTCGCCGGTGAGGGCGAAGAGTTTGTTTACGGACGGAAAATAAAAATTGTTATGCTCCGTGCGTGCGTCCGTTGCATTCTCGTTTCTTTTTCACGGTGGGTTGAAGCTTTCGGAACGTTCTTTTTAGCACATCACACACATTGCGCCCCTCCAAAAACACATCGAACTGAGGACACATCGAATCGACGGCCAACATTACACCGCATGCTGAGCTGAATGTCCGAGGTCACTCACCGACAGCGGCGACGGCGGCGCACCGCGCACGTCGGGCAACGTCAGACGCGCACGCCTAAAAATCAATTTGCGCCCCGCGCTTCTGCCGTTGGCTGCTTCTGGAGTTGCACCTGAGCGTCAGCAGAACAAACAACGTCTTCTGGTGCTGAGAAGAGCAGTGCGTCGAGAGAGCGCGGGATGAAGAAAACCCCGTGGTTGTTGGCGTCCGTGGCGGCGTTGGCTTGGCTGCTGCGCTGATCGTCTTCTCGGTAGGCAGAACGTCCCCTTCGTCAGAACGACCAGGTCCCTCGACACTCCCGGACGACTGTCTGGAAGCGGGCAAGAATTGCGTGGATCACGACGACGACGACGAGCCGCCGAGTGGAGCCGACTGCAGGGACGAGCGAGCCCCAGTCGTGCGGTCTCGAAGTGGAGCTAGGTGAGTGCCCTCGACCGGAACGCGCCGCTGCCGGGTCGCCGACCCTTCCTTCAGGCAGTGCAGTCGCGTCGCGAAATGCTACGAACGCTTCTACTGTCAAGAGAGGGCCGGTGTCGTATGTAAAAGTGTTCGCTATGTAAAAGTGTTCGCGTGCACTTCTACATAGCCAATACGCGCAGTTTATGTAAAAGTGTTCGAGTCCATTTCAGTATGTTTCCTCTGCTATGTATACATCCTATGGGGCGTGCAGTGTACACTTCTGCTGCAACTAATTGCTTTGTGTGAGTGGGGTGGCGCAGTGTGTCTGCATCGATTCTGCATCTGTATACTGCTATTGCTGTTAAACATGGCAAGATCAGGCAACATGTAGCCTGTGCAAAGCCGCGCAACTCAGCTGGTGCACACTGCACACATACCCCATCAAGCAGATCCGTCACATCAATATTGTATGCCTTTCCCACCGAGCAGATAAAGATCCACAGTGCTCGCCACGGTCACAGTGCTCGCTACGCTAGGTAGCAATTTTAAAACCTGCATGCTTTACCCTACGTCGACAACATCAGCGTCGCTCGGCATCATGCCCAAAGTTTGAGTCTGCTCAATAGTTGTGGACAGTCATTATGTACGTAGCATGACATGGTCGCCGTTTGATTGTTTTGTTTGAATGCAGTCGAAGCTCAGAAGCACTCTCGAGATGGAGCAGAATTACATAGACGCGAACACTTTTACATAACAGCGTGCATTTCCTATGTAGAAGTGTACGCGAACACTTTTACATAGCGAACACTTTTACATACGTCACCGGCAAGAGCGAGGAGCGGGGCCGCGAGCGACGCGAAGAAGCCGCTTCAAGGGACCCGACAGTGGAGAAGGACGGGCGGTGGTCGGTGCACGCCGCGGAGCGGCAGCCGGAGGACTGCGTTCGACAGTGCGAGACGTGGAAAAAGAGGGCGGACAGGCTAGCGTTCGGGTTCGACCTTTTGAAAGCGTGGGTCGAGGAAAAGTCGGGTGACGACGATGTATTTGCCTGCCGTCTGCCGTGCGCCAAACCCAAGACAGCTACGTGAAAATCGGTTCCAACAAGACTACGCAAGCGTCGGCTCTATATCGAGCGAGCGGCACGGCGATGTGTCATACGCGAGCGGATATGCAAAAAAGAGCAGCGGCGCTGGCTCGATCGCCAGATTGGCGCCATCAAAAGGCTACAGTGTACGCAGGCGTGTACTACAGTATACACGCCTAACAGCAAAGTTCGCGTTCTCGTGTATATGTCACGACACTCCGGGAAGAGAAGAAAAAAGTGCAAACAACAAATGGTTAGCTCTGCTTCTTGTCGGGAGCTGGATGAACGCTGTTGCGGAGCAGAGCCGTTGCCAGGAAAACTGGGTGCCACTTGATTAGTCGCAAGAGGACGAAGGTGGCGAGGACGAGTAGACCGACGACCGTCGCCACAAGCAGAATCCAGACGAACGTTTGCCACCAGGAGTAGTCAGCGAGAAATCCCAGCAGAGCGCGCAAACCGCCCAGGTTGTTGCTGCGCTCGACGGGATTGTAGACAACGCCCAACTCTTGACTGATGTTAAACAGTTGAGTTGAAGAGACGAAAAACAGAGTCCCTGTCATATTGAATTCGGTGACTCCGGCAGGACACAGGACTTGGCACGTGTTTTTGACGTGAGACTGAGAAAATTTGAGCTTAACGGTCTGTGCCAAGCCCTGGTCGGTTGTGCAGCGGCTGCTGAAGTGCTGTACTGCATCGTCTTGACCACAGGTGATGTGAGCCATGGCAACGCCGAAGTCAGTGGCACATGTGAAATTGAAAGTGGCTCCAGTCAAGCAATTGTAGCAGCCCTTCAGAGAGATGGGGGCCACTAAGCAGACGTTTTTCTCCGTCAGTGACGTCAGCTTCAGATTTTTGAGTGACAGCTGCAGTTCCAGTGAGGTTTGCTGTGAGAACTCGGCGATGACGCCATGCGTCTCATCTGGCAGCAAGTGTACTCCGTGGGTAGAGAGAGGCAGTAGGGTGTCGTCTCGCTGGAACATGGGCTCGAGGATGCCAGAGACGCAGGAGCAAGCGACTGAGGCGTCGCGGCTCTGGCATTGGCACGAGTCTTGAGCCAATGTGCATGAAAATTCTCCAGCCGCCTTTGCTGTCGGACACTGCAGGGAACCGACAACACCGTGGATATTCTGTCCTCTTGGGGCAGCTTCTGTGACCACAGTGCGGGTGTTGTCGGTCAGAAATTCTGTTCCCAGCAGTGGAGCGGCCACGGGTGTAACAGAAATGAGAGAGACGTCGAGTTGGTTCCAGCTCAGCGGTAAGCCAGTGCTGAGAAGAGTGAAAGTGTGTTGTAGAGGTTCTTGTCCATTCTTCTCAATTGTCACATTCGCGGTGACGCGCAGTGACCAGGTCGGACAAGAGAAGACCTCGTAGGTAGATTGTCGGCGTGGCTGGCTTGGCATAAGTGCGATAGAAATTGCAGCCAGACGACGGGAGGAAACAGCCACAAAACCAGAAGCTACACGACTCAACGCAGTAAGTGTATCCAGGATGGTCGTTGGGTTCGCCGTCCAGCTCAGTCACCTTCGAGCGAATGGTCGTAGTTTCACACGTGTCGCTCGTGCACGAGCCCTTTCCTGGACAGCGCTTGCTCGAAGCATAGTCCATTTCAAAGGAGCGCGTGTAGTAGAGGTTGCGTTTGTTGCAGGCCAGCGCAATCGACAGCACCTCCACGAAGATTGTGCCCATAGGTTCCTTGGACGCATCTTGGATGAGCAGACACGCCTTTTGACCCTTCGGCTGCAGTGTGAGCCGTGTGACTTGGTCGATGATGCATTCTGATGAGTGGTCAGCTTGAAGGCTGCAGACCGATCGTTCGGCGCGCAGCGTTGTGACTTCACTGCAGCCTGTCGCGAACGTCAGAAGCTGACACAGGAACAGGACGGACAGTAGCGCAGTGTAGTAGGGCAGTTTCAGCGTCACTCGCCGAGGCCGGTTGGCGACCAACTCGTCGTCGTCAGACGGCAGCAAGTGATAGTTCCTGGCTCTGTGTCGGGAAATGGTGCGCTGAAGGCATTTGCCCAAGCGAAAGAGCCAGCGAGCTGAGCAGCAGATGCAGCGGCAAATGTCCTTGAGCAGATGAGTGATGATCTTCAGAGCTCGCAGCGCTGCGTATATGGTAGCGAAGACACAATAGACGAGAAAGCCGATGATGACAATGGCCATGCTGCTGTTACAGTGCAGATTGTTCAAGCGAGCCCAGCACAAGTAGCAGTCAATCATCTCGCAGAACGGCTCTGCGACGCAAGTGCTACTGAGCTGCTGGACAAGAATGCCTTGGTGCCAAATTTTCGCTGTGACTTCGTGGTCAACAAGATTCAGCTCAGAGGGGAGCATGAAAGTTTCAACGGTGCTGGGGAAGCTGCGTTTGTAGGAGACGGGTGCGGCGAATAGCTCGACGAAGTTGACGCCAGCTTCAAGCGTCAACCGTGCGCCGCCTTGAATGCACTGCAGCTGGCACGTTCGACAGTCGTTAAAAGTCTTTGCTTTTGCCGGTAGTCTGTGCAGATATACTCTGCGGTGCACCGTGCCAAATGCGCGAATTGGCACGTCTCCCTCCTCACTGGTGTAGTAGGCCACTTCCTGCTCATCGTAATGGCAAAACCTTTGGCCATTGGGCGTGCAGGCGTGGTTAGCACAGAAGGCCGGGGTGCCAGTCGTCACGCCTTGCCCAAGGCATTTGAAGTCCTCCGTTGGGTTCTCAGACCATTGAATGCGCAGCTTAGACACGTAGAGCAATGAGCCATTGAACAGCTCAATCTGATGCAGCGGCGTCTTTGTTGATTGACTGCTGCACCGTCGGTCGGCAGAGAACGAACAGATGTGCGGTGCAGCCGCTAACAAAATCTCGTCGCTGTTTTTGGGCATAGCGACCGAAGAGGCGTTCACAAAAGAGCAGCCGGTAGCCCATGCAGGACATGGACAAGGGGCGCTGCAGGCGCCTTTACCGTTCAGTTGGCCGACGCGACACGAGTGCATTCGGTGACACGTCGTGCCATCGGGTCGTCTTATGGCGACCAGCCCTTTGCTAGTGCAGTTCTCTGACCAGATTGGAACGCCAGCCAACGAGCGCGAGCAACTGGCTGCGACGCAGGAGTGAGGGAGAGAAAGCAGCAGGAAGAAGACGCATGCCAATTGTGTGAGCGTCAGCGGTGACACCAATTTTGACGCAAGTCTAGGAGAGCGGCGCAAAGCTGGCGGCCCAGGCTGGTCCAGCGCGGACGGCCCCACACTGGTCGACGTTTCAGCGCTGATAGGGGAACGCGCACCGCTGGCGTCGCCGTCGTCAGCTACTTCCGTTGGATAGAGTTGGTTGATCGACCGAGTCAAGCTCTGACGGGTTGGCAGTAGCACTTTGGCCGCCCTGACTTGTCCGTCGGCGCTCTCAATGACTTCTTGAATGCGGCCGAGTTTCCAGGAGCCTCGGGCCACATTGTCTTGCTCGATGAGTACCAAGGCGCCTTTCTTGGGAGCCGTGGCGTGTTGAAGGCGAGGGGCCTTGTGCTCCGTTTGGCTCCTCTCTCTCAGGCTTTGCAGGTACTCTTTCGACCACAGGTTCCAGAAAGTGTCGAGCTGCAGGTTGGTCGATTTCCACATCTGAAGGAGTTTGTCTTCGGAGGAAAGCGTAGCGAGAAAGCTGGGGTCGCGGTGTTCCTCCAAACTGGATTCGAGTGGACTGCCTATGAGCGCCTGAGGATGCAGGAAATCAATAGGGCGCAGTATGGTTGGCGAGTTCACGTCTTGGACAACGTATGTGAGAGGGCGCGAGTTCACAATGGCCTCTGTCTCACACAGGAACGTGTGTAGCTGATCCGCGTTCAGCAGCCTTTTGCCAATTGTCTTCTTGAGACAGTTCTTTACGAGGCCGACGAGCCGCTCGTAGTGACCACCCTTCCAAGGGCTGTGCTCGGTGATAAAGTGCCAGTCAATGCCATGACGCGCAGTGTAGTGCCAGAGTTCCTCGTCGTGCTGCAGCGAACGCCACAACTGCGCGAGCGCCGACGCGGCCAGCTTGAATGCAGGGGCATTGTCGGAGTGGATCTCCTTTGGCGTTCCTCTCCTCGCGATAAAGCGACGCAGGCAGTTGAGGAAGCCTAGAGCCGAGAGCGTCTCGACCAGTTCGAGATGGATCGCTCTGGTCGAAAGGCACGTGAAGAGGCAAATCCACGCTTTATTCGGGTCGGCCTTCGTTCTAATATTGATTGGGCCGATGTAGTCGAGGCCTGCGAATTCGAATGGACGTGAACGGCTGACGCGCGCAGCTGGCAAGTCAGGCATTGGTGGGAGTCGGTAAGCTCCGCCTTGTTGTGTCTTGCAGGTGGTGCAGTGCTGAAGAATCCGACGCACGACAGCACGTCCTTTGGGCAGCCAGTACTGCTGGCGCAGCTCCGCCAGTGTGTGTTGCAGGCCCGCGTGACCGCATCTGACGTGGGCGTCGCTGACGATCAGCTCCATGTACTTTCCTTTTGATGGCAACAGAATCGGCTGCTTGGCAGAGACGTCTAGCTGAGCGTTGGCGAGACGCCCTTTGCAGCGCAGCAGTCCTTGCGCGTCTAGCTGAAGGCCCAGTTGCTCGGCTAGCGGGCTTCTCACTCCAGTAGACACGGCATCGGCGACTTCTGAGAGATGTTGCTGCTGCGCTTGTTTGTCCAGCAGGCGTCTCACAGTCGTCACTTCGGATCCCTGTACGGGCCCGCTGCTGCAGATTCCGTTGAGCAGCTTGTACAGCTTGTGGTGCGGTTTCAGCGCCTGCCCAAGTTTTTTCTTGAGGAATCGCAACACGAAGGCTGTTGTAAATGTCAGTTTTGACAGCGTCGAGAAGCGCTCAAAGTCAATGAGCGGCGGTGCAGCCAATGGGATCATTGTCAGCGGCAGTGCTGCAGTTTGGTGGAAGGAAACGCCACTCTGAGTCGTGCTCGTCTCCAACATTTTTGCAGGCGTGACAGGAGTGATGTTGCCTACTGGCCAATTTTCAGTTGAAAGCCAGCTAGGCCCCTCCCACCAAAGAGAATGCGTCAACAGTTCGTCAGTTGTGAGACCTCGCGATGCACAGTCAGCAGGATTGTGATCGGTGGACACGTAACGGAAGGTGACGGGCAGGGCCTCAGCGGTCCGACGAATTTCCTTGATGCGGTTTTCGACGAAAACCGACAGTGGCTTGACTGCGGTTAGCCACTTCAAGACGCATTCGGAGTCAGAAAAAAGCGTGCAGGTGACCACCGTCGTGTGCAATGTGGACTCTAGTTGCGACTTGGTGAAGGTCAAAGCGCGAGTGCCAATGAGCATGGCGAGCAGCTCGAGACGAGGCAAAGAAATGTCTTTAGCCGCAAGACGAGTTTTGGCAAAGAGGAGCGCAATTGTTGCAGATGACGACTGGGCGTCCGCAATTCGGGCGTACACAACGGCTGCATAAGCCAGCGCAGAAGCGTCGACAAAGGCCACCAATGAAATGGTCTGGCCGCGCGCACAAATGCCTATGTGTCTCGGGCAGCGAGAATCGAGAGATTGACTGCAAGCTGTGGCGCACGACAGCCCAGTCGGGCAGGAGCGACGAGGGAAGTTTTTCATCCCAGTCCACCTTCAACTGCCACAGCTTCTGCAGCAACAGTTTGCCCAGGAGGATCATGGGTGCCAAGAAGCCCAGTGGATCGTATGCACTGGCAACGACATTCAGCAACTGGCGCTTGGTAGGCTGGTCCATGGCATTCTCGATGCTGGCCAAGCGGTTGAGCTTGAGTACATCGTTCTTGACGTCCCAGACGATGCCCAACACCTTCAGGTGGTCAGTGGAACCTTTGTCGGCATCGGGAACAGTGTCCATGAATTCAGCCGAGTTCGATGACCACTCTCTCAGATTTAGAGAAGCAGCTTGGAAGAGCGATTTGGCCTCCTTGTAGTGGGCAATGGCTTCTTCAGCTGTTTCGCAACACATGAGAACATTGTCGACGTAGGTATTGTTTGCGAGCTGGTGGGCCAAAGTAGAGCCATGCTTCTGAAGGTGCAACTTGATGACAGCTGCCAGTAGGAACGGACTCGAGATGACGCCAAACGTGACTCGGCAAAAGCGGTACAGCTGCAGATTGTCCGGTGCAGTAGGTTGGGACGGGTCTGCCAACCAGAAGAATCGAGTCACGTCTCTGTCGATCTCTTGCAAGTCCAGTTGCAGGAACGCGCGTTCAACATCCGCGACCCAAGCCACAGGCGAGACGCGGAAGCGAAGCAGTAGTCCGCACAGGTCGGGTAGAATGACTGGGCCGCGGTGCAAGCAGTCATTGAGACTGTTCGACTTCTTGTTGAGACGCGCGGAAGCATCGAAGACGACGCGCACCTTAGTCGTGGCCTTGTTCGGGGTGATCACGGGATGGTGCGGGAGGTAGTGGCACACGATTGTGTTGTCAGTCGTGCCAGCTGGGAAAACGGGTTCAATTATTCCCTTGGACAGTTGGTCCTGCATGACAGCATCGTATTTTTGTAGTAGCGCTGGATCACTCTTCAGGCGTCGACAGAGCCCCTTGAAGCGTCCAAGCGCCAGACCGTAGTTGTCTGGCAGGTCCGGAGGATGCTCTTTCCACGGCCACCGTACACTGTATCGGCCATTGGTGAATTCAGTGGTGTCATTGAAAAAAGCCAGAGCCTTGTCGTCATCGCGAGTCTTTGGGCAATCGGTGATCCCAATCGACTCCAAGCGCCAGAAGTCTTCCAGGGTTGGCTCAGATACGACGACAGACATGCTATGAAGAGGCTCAGGTCGAGTAGGGAACGAGCGTCCACCAAGAATCAGTCCCAGCTTGGACGGAATGGCGTAGAGCCCTGACGGAAGCTGGCTGAGGCCCTGGGGCTCGTTGTCAAATTTTATCTTACCAGAAGAATAATGTGGGTGAGAAAAGGTAAGTTGGTGTGGAGTGGGTGGTTAGAGTCGGGCGGGCGGGGGTGGGGGGGGTGTGTTTTTTCTCGGAACGGGGAGAGGGGAGGGGGGGCCCTTCGGGAGGAAAGAAGGGAGAGTCGGGGATCGTAGAGAGTCGAGTGTGTTTGGTAAAGTGTCCTTTGGGGTGAGAGATAGGTAGGTGCGCCGCCCCAGCCGGTCCGGACCCAGGGGGGCTATCTGAGACAGTGTACAGCCCCAGTTGGTCGTGTACCTATGAGGTCCCAGAAGTAGTCCAGGCCGAGAAGAATGTCTGGCTCAAACGTCTCTGCAGTGGTCGGCAATAAGTCGGCCAAGTAGCTCGAAGGAATCTGTTGCAGAGCGGCCAGATCTTCATCAGTCAGCCGAGCATGACCCAGACGACCCGTAAGGCGCGGGACAGAATTCGCCTGGATGGTCAGTCGGTCTCCACTTCTCAGACGCATGTTGAGTTGGACAACGTTGGAGTCCATTAGTTGCGGCCGTTGGTTGGCAAACGTGTGAATGGACAGACTTTCGTTGGCCATGACGGGCAACTGGAGCTGGGCACTCAGGGCGTGACTAATGAAGGTGCGTTGACTGCCGCAGTCAAGGAAGACACGAGCCTTTGCAGCCGAGCCCGTGCCTTGCGGGTGCTCGACGGGCACGATTGCAGTGAGCAGGTAAGCGCTGTTGGGCTGATGGCTTGAATCAAATGAGACGCCTCCAACAGCAACTTGTTGCGTGCTCGTGGAAGTTGGTGAGTCGTCGACATCAGGTGGCTCCTGGACCACAGGATGTGCCTTGACTGTCGAGGGAAGTGCCAGCCGTTGCATCGGTCGACCAGGCGATGGAAGCGCTAGCTGTTGAGGCTGCCGGTTTTTTGGCTTTTGCTGATAGGGTCGCCTCGTTGGCAATCCACCAAACTTTTTGTTACACAGCATACGGTTGTGTTTACTGCCGTTACAGTGAAAACACAGTTTTTGCAATCTAGGGCAGGATCGTGCAGAGCAATTCTCCGAGAGGCAGATGAAGCAGCGCTTGAGCTCCATCAGTCTTTTGCGACGGCTGTCAGACGTTGAGAACTGGTCGCACGCTTCATTGTAGTGAGTTCCACCGCACAGCACACAGGGGCGTGTCGGAGCTTTCTTGGGCTGCGATGAACCGGTGCTCACCGCAAAGTTTTCTAGACTCGTGCGAGTTGTCGACTGCGGATGAGGCCGCCCTCGTTTTGGCGCAAACGCTTGTTCGTGGCCGGGTCCTGACTTGGGAGGAGTGGACGTCGCGGACGACAGTTGGTTGACCCTCTCCTGCATACTGAGCAACTGACCGAGGGCTCGCCGCAAATCGGCTACCGTCCAGACGGGACTGCCTTTGTATTGCTCCTCAAGTTTCAGAACAACAGAATGCGGCAGCTTTTGCAAAAGGAGGGTGACGACCGATTGATGTTCAATGTTCTCGCCGTGTGCCATCAATTGGCGGAGCAATCGCTCTATCGAGTCGACGAGAGACCTCAGTGACGGGAGATGAAAGCGCGAGAGCTCTGGAAGGCTGCGCAAGTCAGCGTACAAACGGTCTTTGATCAGAGCGACGTTGCCAAAGCGGGACGTCAAAATGCCAATGGCCTCAGGGTAGGTCGCATTGGATATGGGCAGACCGTCAATTGCGTGAAGAGCCGCGCCAGAAAGAACAGAACGATGATGCGCGAATTTGGCGACAGGACTGATAGGTTGTGTGTGAACGGCTGCTTCAAACGCATCCCAGAATGGGCCCCACTCAAGCGGTTGTCCAGAGTAGGTCGGCAAGCTCAAGCGCGGAAGCTTAACCTGGTAAGCAGAAGCTTGTCTCGGTCCCAGGAAGCCCGCTTGCTGCAATGGTTGACTCAGTCCGTCAAAACCGTCGACTGGAGGCGCCGAGTAGGTGCCATATGCCGCAGAAGACAATCCAGTAGAAGCCGGCATGACGAAGGAAGGCATGGTCGCTTGGCCATATACTGTAGAAGCCGCTCCTGGCCCCGTTACAGCAACAGCGGGTTGTGCCAGGGAGGCGGCGAGACTGGTTGGCCAGGTGGCCGAGAACGGATTCGGCGCGAGCGGCGCGCCAGACGCGGCTGCCAGGTGCGCGGCAGCAGTGGCCGCAATAGAGGTAGCCGTTGTCGTCGCCGAATACGTGGGCGCCATAAACTGCGCGCCCGGTGGCGGCGCAGAGTACGTCGGCGCCATGAACTGCGCGCCCGGTGGCGGCGCAGAATACGTCGGCGCCATGGCCTGCGCGCCCGGTGGCGGAGCAGAATACGACGGCGCCATGGCCTGCGCGCCCGGTGGCGGAAGCGCGGGGGAGAGGAAAGTTTTTTTAATTAAAGTGAATTATTTTATTAGGAAAAGGAATAGAGATCGATTCCCGTCCCCTTTCGCCCTTAGCGATCTCTTTGGGAGAGAAAAAAAAAAGAAAGAGAATAAAAAAAAAAACGCATAACAACCAGCACGCAGAAAATTAATATAAGGTATATAAAAAAAAAAAGAATGTCTCCTCTCTCCTGGGCCCCCCCCCTCCGCCCCCCCCCCGCCTTCCCCCCCAGCCCCCCCCCCCTTTCCTCCGCGCCGGCCCCCCTCCTCCCGCGCCGCGCCCCCCCCGCCCCCCTCGCCGGCAGAAAGGGGGGGGGGGGCCCCCCCCCCCCCCCCCTTTGGATCCGCTAGTGGTGGCGGAGCAGAATACGACGGCGCCATGGCCTGCGCGCCCGGTGGCGGCTGACCGAGAGACACGGCAGCCATCTGCGTCACAGGGCCGGCCAGAAGATGCGATGGCTGAGACGCCCATGTGACGGTCGGTGTAGTAGTAAGGGTGGCCAGACTTGCCACAGCTGTCGCTGCCGGCGCCGGAGCCGACAGCACGGCAGCCTCTTGCTTGTTCTGGATCAGAAAAGCACTACGGGTGAGCTCACGCATGAGAGTCTCCAGCACGGACAGCTTGTCGGTGGCGTCGGCCACAGTGTCGAGAAAGGACGTTTGTTCGGCAAACGTCGAGAAGATTCCTTCTTCTTTCTCGCGCTCTTCGTCGCTTTGTTGCCGCTCGATCAGCGCGGTCCAAGCGCTATGGTGGCCGTTGATGGAAGCGACGAGCTTTTCAATGGCGGTCCTTTGGAAGTGGACATTGTGCTGGAGCTCGTCCAGATGACGCAGATTGTCGCCGTCTGACTGGTTCTCGTCAACAAGGGGACGAGCTGGCTGCTTTACCTCTTCAAGGTGCTTCTTTAGCTTGGCGTGCAGCGGCCCGATCGCGCTGCGCAGAGGGCCACTCATCGCGACAGGTCGGGGTTGCGAGCTCAGCTCTGTAGCTCAGCTCTTGCAAACCCTGCTCGCTGCGCCATGTATTTGCCTGCCGTCTGCCGTGCGCCAAACCCAAGACAGCTACGTGAAAATCGGTTCCAACAAGACTACGCAAGCGTCGGCTCTATATCGAGCGAGCGGCACGGCGATGTGTCATACGCGAGCGGATATGCAAAAAAGAGCAGCGGCGCTGGCTCGATCGCCAGATTGGCGCCATCAAAAGGCTACAGTGTACGCAGGCGTGTACTACAGTATACACGCCTAACAGCAAAGTTCGGGTTCTCGTGTATATGTCACGACAGACGAGTCGTCAGCGTCGACGGCTGAGCCGGTCCAAGAGGAGGAGGAGAAGGAGTCGTCGTCCGCATCCAGCGGTGGTCGTCAGCCAGTCGTTGTGAGCTGCCAGTCGGGATTCTGCTGCTGCGCCATCGTCGGCGCCGACTCCGAAGGTCCGTAAGTCGGTTAGGGGCCGATCATCCGCCGTTGCAAAAATTTCCCATTTTGAGCGTTGATGCAACTCACGACCAAAACCTAAGCCTAAGCCTAAGCCTGAGCCTGAGCCTAAGCCTAAGCCTAAACCTAAGCGAAGCCTAAGCCTAAGCGAAAGCGTCAGCCTAAGCGAAAGCGTAAACCTAAGCCTAAACTTAAGATGAAAAGCCTGTGCGGTTGCATAGTGCATGCGTATTTTACTGAAGGCGGACAAAAGCTCTGTCACGGTTGTGGCTTGCTTGGCTCGCTCGGGCTTCTGTGCAGAGTACCAAATCATAACAATTTTTGAATTGCCTCTATGGGATTTGGCGTTAGCCATTGAGATCGGCGTAAACTAAAATACACGACCAACACGACCAAAACTTTAGGCGTAGGTTTAGGCTTTTGCTTAGGCTTAGGCTTATTCTTAGGCTTAGGTTTAGGTTTCGGCTCAGGCTTGTGTTGGTCGTGGTGGTCGTATTGGTCGTATGTTTTATGTAACGCCTAAAAGATCTTGTTTACGCAGGCGCGATAGTACTGTAGCGCCAAATTTGAGAATCAATATAATTTATTTGAAAATGAAAGTGTCCGCGTCCTTTGAAAACGCGTTTTTCGGCTGCTTGAGCGGCGGTCTTTCGACCGTGGTATTGCAACCACTTGACCAATTAAAAACGCGCGTGCAACAACACCAAAATTACTCAAATTCTTCGAAATTTAATGGGGAAATTCAACAGAGAGGTGGTGGTGTTTACAGAATGGCCTTTCGATCAGTCAGGCAAGACGGATTTCTCTCACTGTGGAAGGGACTTACGCCTGTACGGAAAGAGTTTTGCGTATGAGCGTGAGTTGAATCTGCAGCAATTGTCAAAAAAAAATAATAAATTTAACAACTCATTACAAAAATTTGTTCCCATATAACTACATTTTCTGTGTTTCTTTATTTGTATTTAATTCCTCACTTGTATATATATGATGCAAAGTTGCAATTTAGAGTCTCTTGCGGGTAGTACCCGGCTCGGCTGTCTACTTTTGCTGCATAAATTTCTGTCAGACAAAAATTCTCCAAAAAGAGAAAAATCCCACGGAATTGGAGAATTTTTTTATTGGATTCGTATCTAGAGCGACTGGCAGTTTGGTCACTATGCCGCTTACTGTACTGAAGATTAGATTTGAGGTACATCTGCACGTGAACCAAGGGTGGGCTAAGTAGGGGGGATGAATCTCAGATTTTCCAAAAATCGTAAATGGAGCTGGTTGTTAACCTGGAGTGCATTTTCTTTCTACAAATTTTTGTTTGCCGACCTCAACAATGACCTCGACCATGCCAAAAGCGCAGCGTCGCGAGCGAAATTTTGCCGAATTTTTCGTCAGAAAAGTATGCTTGCATTTTTTTCTTCAGATTTTTAGTTGTGTTTTGTGACTTTGCAAATCAGAGAATGGGCCCTTGCCACCTGGCCTGGACTCATAGGTGCAACTGGGTTGGTACAGGCCACCCCCCCTGCTTCTGTCAATCCTGCAAGCAAAGTAGGACAACCCCCCAGCTTTGGTCCAACCTGCACTGAACACAGGGTACTTACCGTGCTAATGCACTCTCCATGCTTGGGGATGTCTTTTTCAGGCCTGTGAGCTGTATTTATTGTCTCAATATCAAGAATTTCGCTTGCGGCTCTGTATTTTACGCACATACAGACCGTTTTGGAGCCTTCTGGACGCGTTTTCGGCCAAAAATTCAACCAAAGTCGCCTGGGGCGCTGTGTTTTCATCTTACTCAAAGCATTTTATATGTCATTGCTGAGGCTGAAAAAAAAAATTGTGTGAGTAGTTACACCTATGCCTCCGGTTCAGAGCGATGTTTACTCTTACAAGTCCGTGTGGACTGCCGCGCGGGGGCTTTTGGCAATGGAAGGGCTCCGCGGGAGCTACGGGGGCTCGCTGGCGACCATCTTACGGGACGCGCCCTTCTCCGGGCTCTATCTACTGCTATTCAGACACATTAAGGCCTGCTTTGATGACGGTTGGAATTTTGCGGGAAGCTTGAGTGAATGCAACCTCTGAAGGGCGCTTGAATCATGCTACACCTCCTACTGGGGCTCCAAACAGGCAGCGTCCCCTCCCACTCGATGTAGAACAAGCCTCGCAAGCTTTTTTCTTATTTTGGGGCAAAAATTGGGCCCTCGCTTCCCCTTCGCCCCGTCACAAAATCCTTCCCCCCCCCTGAATCCCCCCCCCCCCCCCCCACTCCAAGACACGGTTCCACGAATGACTCGAATGAGTGCGTGAATGCGCGAAAGATTAGGGGCAACGCTAGGAGGCCGTCAATGGCCCATAAGCACACCCGTCTCCATGACGCCTTCCCGTCTAGAGCCGCACAATTAGCCAGAGACATTCGGAAGAACGCCATCTGTCATCTATGGTAGCGACGGCACGAGAAAACCTGTTGAGAGGGAGGTCCTCGATCTAGTGGATCCGTCAAGAATCGAACCCAGAACCTTGCGCGCAAGAGGCCGATTCTCTACCACTGGGCCATACGCAAGCCCGCGTTCGCTTCCTTCACTCCGTCCGACGTTCACACATTTTGCCATTTTTTCAGCGCATTTCCTCTATTTATTCAGCTATATTTTGCTGTTGCAGCCGCGTTCGCGGCCCCCTCGGGTCCGTTGTTGCGTTTCGGTTGCGCCTGCGTCGCCAGTACTGCGGCGTCGTCACTGACGCAGCCGTTTGACGTCGTGAAGACCCAGCAGCAGTTATACCCAAAGAGTTGCGCCCGTTTCCTCGACACCGCGAGATCACTGTATAAGGTGAGAGGTCGACGTTGAAGCTGGTCAAGTTCGATTCTTGAGGATACACTAACGAGGCCTAAACTAAACTGTCTTCAGAATGTCTTTGGCTAATTATGCGGCTCTAGACGGGAAGGCGTCGTGGTTGGGTTGGGGTGAAAATCTGGAGGGGGGGGGGGGGGGAAAGGAAAAAATAGACACTTTTTGATCGATTTTTAGTCAATAATACACTGTCAAACCCTTAAATAGACACTTTTTGGAATTTCTGGGAGGTGGGATTTTGCACTGGAGGGGGGGGGGGGGCGGGGGATGGGTAGGGTCAAACCCAGCACCTGGGGAGGGACCCCCCCCCAACCCCCCCCCCAGTTACAGGAATGATGGAGATGGGTGTGCTATATGCCTGGGCTATATATATATATGGGTCATTGACTTCCTCCTTGCGTTTCTAATCCAACAACAGCATACACTCAACCTGTGAGGTAGCCAAGCGAGGGGGAGGGCACACCTTGGGAGTGGCGGATACCCCCCCCCCCCTCGAGTTACAGATTGTACATCTGTCGCGAACTATAAATAAATAAAGTTGTTTTGTTTTCAGGCCGGTGGTATCGCGCAGTTCTTCCGCGGCGGCGTACCGCGCGTGCTCAGACGCACCCTACTGGTGGCGTTGACCTGGACCGTGTTCGAAGAGGTTTCAATTTTTTACTGCATTTTTTTACATTTTTTGTTTGACTGTTGGATATTTTTTGCCAACACAATTGTAGTCAGTCCATTTCTCTCTCTTTCTAGTGAAAGAGAGATGGACTGGCCACAATAGGTTGGGAACTGTCCAACTATACTTCCTCCACTTCTGCCCCCCCCCCCTAGTATAGTGCCCTGCAGTGTCCAATGAAGGAGGGGGGGGGCATAGGTGCTGATTGGTCCAAAAGCCAGTGGGGGGGGGGTGGCTGGGGGTTTCGAGGAGGGGGGGGTCTAGACCCATCCCGGGCAAAATGTCTGGGATCGGAAATTTTGGAGGGGGTTGTCGAAGTGGATGATTTTGCACCAAAATAGCGCGTAAATCGGTGCTTTTGGTCCAAAATGTGCCAAAGCACTTTTTAAGCGTTTTTGGGTCACACTACACTGAAAAAGAAACAAAAACACGCATCTTTACCCATTATTTTTAATATTGAGAGAGGGTTTCCTGCTAGTTATCCAGGATGGCGATGGCCAAAGGCCTCTCTCCCACAAAAATGCAGGATGGATATAGCCAGGGGACCAGGGGGGTGACCCCCCCCCCCCCCCCTACACCCCCTGAGCCCACCTATGGTGGGGGTAGGCTACGTTATGCGCTTTACTTGGGCAAAAATTATAGCAATAGTAACGTTGGTTAATGTTGTGCCTGTACCACTAATTGACTGTGACACGTTCGACCGTGTAAACCACTATGCAATACGGAAAACTGCGTTAAACAGTGCAAATCGGCAATATTGACTGCAAATTTTGCTTTGCCCCTTAAAATTTCGAGATGGAAGTAGTAGAAACCCCTCTAACAGTCCCCCCTCTACTAGTGCCTCAGGTCACTTTTGGATGGTTACGGTATTGTTATTTTTTTATTTGTATTCGTTGTTGTCGTTTTCAGAGCCGGCGAAAATTCGCGTCTACCAACGGTTATAGAATGACGTGACATGACGCTGGTTTGGGATTAGAAAATATGCCATTGGAATCGGATTTTTAATGGATTTTTTGCGCCGAGCTGTTCCCTTCAAATCTCCAGCGCTATGGTTTGTTGCTCGATGTCAAGGCTCGTTTCTTGAATCTGTTGCGAAAATATAAGAGCGCTGTCAACATCACAATGATCACGGTTTTAATTAACATGATCCTTAGGTAATTCTATTTTGATAGATAGAGGTTAGGAACGGATCACTGACGCGTTCGGCTAACGGTAAACTATTTCGTATCTTACTGCGCATTCGCCAATGGCCTTATTCGAGTAATTGCTGTAGTGACCATCTCAACATCCTCCCAAACAGTCATCGGCATCGGCCATTGGCTGTTGGCGTTGAGTGGGCGTGGCCGGCATGTAGTTGCGGATCGCATCCGCTAGGCGTCGCACGAAGCGCTCTGAATAAACGATACACGTTTCGTATTTATCCTGGATTCAACTAGCTTGTTTTAATTCCATTACGCTTTGCATTAAATGCCGTTTTTGGTATTTTCAAGCAGAATTCAATTTTCCTTACCGATGGCACGGATGAGATTAGGAGAGCCCTGCTGCCCTGTGCCGTCCACAGGCCCGTCGCTTGTCTGGTAAAACTTGGAACGGATAAAAAGTTGTAAATTTGAAATTACTTTCATGCTCTTTTTTAAGTGTTTGTTGGCTAGCGTTGAAAAGGGGGCACGCTTGAGCAGTGGCAGAGAAATTTGCATTTTGCATTTTTATTCTTGCAACCATAAACGATTTCGTTTTATCCGTCCCGGGCGCTGCGGTGTGACGACGACGTCGTTTTCATTGTTGAATCGCTGATTGAAGCGACTGATCTGATTGTTGTTTTGATTGTTCCGATTATTGTTGGTGTTAAAGTTGTTGAAGCCGCGGCGGAATGGCGGTGGAGGTTGGGTGCGAAGACTGGAGGGATTGTTGACGTCGTTGAAACGGTTGGCCCTTCCGCTTGGGCGGTACGGAAAGAGGGTGGTGCGACCCGATGTCGTTCTTGGCGGTTGAAAAGCTGTGGGATGCGTGTTTTGCGTGTTTATAACTGCTAAAATGCACACACTGCGACCCTCACCATCGTTGGACGGATAGCGCGGCTGTCTGTAGTTGTCATTGGTGACTACAAAGTTGTCACTGACGCCTCCTCTCGCCGAAGGCGGCGGCTGCGTTTGAAGACTGTTCGCTGAAACACACATGTGCTGTGTGTGTGTGTAAACCGGCTGTGTGTATAAACCGTAAACTTTCTCAGTAGGTCTCTGTGGGTGGGCTAATTATTTTGGTCCGGTTGCACTCAGGGAGGGGAGAGGGGAAACATTGTCTGGAGGGGCTAATTAGAGAGTTTACGGTGTGTACCGTAAACCCTTTAATTAGCCCCCCAGGGGCTAATTTTTTCGTTCGAGCTCTAGGAGGGTGTATAATTATAGGGGGGGGCTAATTATAGGGGGGGGGGCTTATTAACTGGAAGTGTCGATGAGTGGGAAGATGTGTGGGCAAAAAGGCGCGTGGAGGCGATTTTTAAGGGAAAAAGGCGCTGTGCACACACGTTGGTACACTCTAACACACTCTCACACAGTCTCACATGCACATACGTGTACATACATACACATACGCGACCATACATACACCCAGACATGGAAACATGTACGTTTTAGACGATGGTCCATTTAGGGAGGGGGTGTAATTATTGGGGGGGGGCTTATTAACTCAAAGTGGTCTTGGGAGGGTGTATTATTAGAGGGGGGCGCTAATTATAGGGGGGGGCTAATTATAGGGTTTACGGTATATGCTTGGGTACAGTATAGGTCACCATCATAAGCCATCCCTGACATCTTTCGTTTATCTCCCACTTCTCATGCGTTTGTGCCTCTGACTCTCCCCGACTCAATGTTTGCAACGTATTCAGTCAGTTCTCATAAACAAAAAATCTCGAGAGAAGAGACTGACAGACGGTCGTGGCGCAGACGGCCTCGCAGTGGGGCTGCATGGCGCCGACGCGCGTCTTCGCACGCTCGCAGGCGAAGCGCAGCGCCTCCCTGCCGCACGACCGAAAAATCCCCGCGTAGTTGTTGAGAAACGCCGTCGCGGTCCTATACGGAAGTTACTGTAGTGGATGCTGCTACAGTACTCTGGGAATAGTTTGTGGAATGGTTTTGTCATACCCGCAAGATGCGCCACCGCCAGTCGCGGCCACGACGTAGTTGCTCTGCAGACCTTGCAGGGTGGGCCCGCTGGCGATGTAGACGTCCTTGATGCACTCGTAATTGCGAGCGAACTCTGCAAAAGAGGTCAAATGAAGGTTGCATGGTTGCGCAGGCCCGTGCTCATGCGGTTCACGTGTTTTGCACGTACCTAGTACTAGCGATGTCACCAAAAATTGCTAATGAATTATTTTTTTAATTTTTAACTATTAAAAAATTCCAACTAATTTTTTATTTAATTTTTACTTATTAAAATATTCGAAATAATTTTTTATTTAATTTTTAAAAGTCAAAGAATTCTGAAGAATTATTTAAATTATTTAATTATCTAATTTTTTAACTGGGTATTTTAAAAGTGTGCATTTGGGATGGATGTACATACTTCTGTGGTAGCATGCATGTATGCAAGAATGCAACAAATCCATGCCCATCACCTTGGGGCTCTTGTGAGATCATCTACCTACTGTAAGGTGGAGGACCCCAGTACACCTTCTTCAATTGCAAGCAAGTATTCATATGAAGTTGACCCCTACACATTGAAGAGAAGAGAAGTATCTGATGCGGTGCGCGCATGGCAATGCACTGTGCATGTCACGCCTCAATGAAGTAGACCCTTGAATTAAACTACCGAGCGAACTTTGAATTTACCAATGTGTCAATTGGGCTATAAGACGGGGCTGAGTGTGGGGTGGGGGTTAAGATTTGTGATGGAGAGTTTTTGTGGCTACTTACGCGCACAATGTTGCACACACACTCACTCACACTTACCGTCCAGCACACAGATTACTTCATTATACTCGATTAATTTCAATGTACAGCGTCATATGTCATGTGCTGAAAACACCACTTCCCTCCATTCCAATGTTTGCAATGGATGAGTCCATTCAAAAACCTACTGAAGTGATTACAAATGAACACACCCTCCACTGAGTGTGACAGGACTGACAGGAAAGACAATAAATTTGATGGCAACAACATGCCAATAATGACATGGTGGTAGAGGTAGACAAAATGGACACCAATAATCAATGGGAAAAGACAAATTTGCCATGAACTACTTGAAAAGTCTATTAAAAAATCAATTTTTTAAGCGTGTGATTAAACAATTGTTAAAAAAATATTGCAGAGAATTATTTATTTAATTTTTAACTTTTAAAAAATTCCAAATAATTATTTATTTAATTTTTACTTAAAAAATCTGCATGACAGAATTATTTTGTTAACAATTTTTGTTTTTTAATGTACTTAAAATATTATTTTGAATTATTTAATTAATTAAATTTTTATTTTTGGTGACATCGCTACCTAGTACCTCAGATTCCACTGCCTTGCTATCTATCCTCCAATAGTGGCCCAAGGCACTAGATACAGAGGTAACTTCAAAAATTTCAAAGGTCCACAGTGACCAAATTGTAGTTCTGTAGTGGCTTTTTGTTCAATTTTATGGGTGATTTGCCATTCCTTTATATTCTGAACGGAGGGGGGGGGGGGGGCAACCTCGCGGCCAAGTCAATTAAATGGGGGGGGGGGCACAAATGAATTGTTTACGGTTCATAAACACACACCTGGTGAATAGCAGGTGAGCCGAAGGTTCTGGAACATGGCCTGTCCCTTGAGCGCGTCCGTCCTCGTCTGTGGGCGGCCCATGCGCATCGCCTCGTTCGCCTCGTAGCACCGCGACGCCGCCGCGTCACCGCCCGCGCACATGATCAGGTTCGCCACCGCTCTGCAACGAGCTCAGTTTACTGTTGACACTTGACACCGTATGTACATGTATGTAACTTTGCGGGGGGTGGGGGTGGTGGTGTCAGTCAACTCCACTCTCCTCACACACCCTGGAGTTGTACGCGGCTACTCATCCTCACCTTTCCAGAAAAAAATGGTGTTTTCCGTCCGTCTCAGTATCATAAAACATCAAAATAATGTTATTTGCACTTTTATTTACACTTTATGAACACGCGCACCCTACCCAAACGGCCATTACCGGAAAGAATGTTTAGCACTCAGGTGCGCAGCAGGTTTGGCAAGAACTACGGTCTGCATATACACTATTTCTGTTCCTCTATTGAACCGAGCATTTGCACCCCTCTGCTACTCGCTCCTTGTATTTTTTGGTCTGTTTGCTAGGCCGACACAAAGTGCGCAACAAACAAACCTTGGCGCTGTCTTGTTCAACCCATAAATGTACGTACATTCTAGCCATATACATTGTACGTCACGGCTGCGCTTATACACACACAAATAGTAATAGAAGTGGCCGAAAATGGACGATCCAAGTGTTGAGAGCCTGTTGAGAGGCGAAATTGAACCCAATTGAAGGGTCGTGTGCGTGGGAAGGGACCAATAGAGCGAACGCGCAAACATGGTTGGAAGAAATGTAATCGAAATACATACATATTAGCCCCCAAAATACGCGCTACTCTAACAATTGGCCTCCTTGCAATGGGATGGGACCGCTTACTTTACAGTGAAAACGCGCGTGCAGACTTGTGCTATACATGTGGAGGATGGCACTATGAGGGGAGGCGGATGTCTCTGCCCCAAGAACAGACGGAGGGGAGGAAGCCACGGCTGAAGGATCTGTCTCCCCCTTCAAGACTGTATTCTCCTTTGTGTCTAAGACGCTTCTCAAAGCGCCCAACTTCTGTTTCTTACCGTCTCTCTCTAACAGAGGGAAGTGACAGGCAGGCAAGGCAAGTTTAGTGCTCACCCGCACAGGCGCTCGACTCCTTCGAACGTGGCGAATGTCTGCTCGATGGCCCGCTCGATGGCGTCGATGCCGCTGCCGACCGGCAGACCGGCGCGGTCGCGCAAGAATCGCGCTTCGCACTGCCGCAGCCGGGCCGCCTCGCAGGCGCCGCGCTGAGCCCGGCACTGGCCTGTGGAATTGAATTCAAGAAAACAAATTCGTTCCGCCGAGAAAAAAATAGTTGCGAGCGAGCAGCTCACCCGCAACGGCCAGTAGCGCGGCGACCAGAATTCCGATTCCTTCCGAACGCACCATGATTGCGACGGCTCCTCTGTCCTTCGTCAGTGTTTCTCTCTTTCCACCGGCAGCCAACAACAACTAGCTGGCTCGCGCGCGGCGGAGAGCGCGCCAGCGTTTTTGCCTCTACAAACAAAGCCGCGGCGGCGGGCTTGCCTATTCCTATTTGCTCCCTCTTTCGCTCACTCGCTCGCCCTCTCGTTTTCGGGTTCGTGAACGCTCTGAAGGATGTACAGAGCTTTGTCTCCTCATCACCCACCCCCTTTGCAAAAGAGAGAGAGAGAGAGAATGTCGACTGCTGCCGTCGGCGTCACAGAGGCTGTCGGTCGGAAACGAGACGTTCCGGTATTTGCAAAACGGTGGAGGAAAAGCCGTAGCGCAAACAGTCGCGCTGACGGCACGCACGCACGCACGCACGCACGCACGCACGAACGCACGCACGCACGCACGCACGCACGCACGCACGCACGCACGCACGCACGCACGCACGCACGCACGCACGCACGCACGCACGCACGCACGCACGCACGCACGCACGCACGCACGCACGCACGTACGCACGCACGCACGTATGCACGCACGCACGAACGAACGCACGCACGCACGCACGCACGCACTGCCTCGCGAGCTATTGCTGAAGCGGATCCGGTGGCTTTCGAGCGTGAACTCCGTACTCCGGTGAAGACGACACGCGGCAACTCTGCTAATTGTGTTTGCATGGTACCTACGGTATATGACCAATCACGATTGTACATGTGTATGTCTGTGCGAGCGTACTGTATCAGAGCAGGAAGGTAATGGTAGACGACACGAGTTAGCACTAAAATACCTATGCCGTTTGACCAAAACCCAAGGGGTAGTTATTCCGCTTCGAATTATTGTCACATTTGTTCCATTCCAACTTGTCACAATTCAGAATAGCAACGGTTGCGGTCTTGCCTGCCTACTTTAGGAATTGTTTTCACGCCAACCTACGAATTCGTTCTACCTGATGCAATTTCCCGTTTTAGTACGTGCGTTGCTCCAAAATCTTTTCGGCTTCCTCCTTCGCCTCTTCGATGATCTTCTTGTTGATTTTACCCTCTGACCAGATGCAGTAATCTTGATCAATGCAAGTGTATCCTGCAGGGAAAGGTGAGTTGTTGGTTTATGCTTCGATATGACCTGCAGCAGAATATCACGAAAGACTGAGCTTTGAATATCAGCGGTTTTGTGATGTTCCACATAAGGAAATTTAAAATTCTTTGAGGCACCGTTTACCTACCTATGTTGCTCTACCTAGGCATCGTCAACACGTCAGGGGCGTTCGTTGTTTTTTACGCTTCTGGTTTTTGTTAGACTAGCCGCTTCGAACTCAGGACTCCTGCTTGCAAAGTGCTCCAAAGTGGTTCAACATCAATTTGTCTCATTAAATAAAATAATGTTGAGAATACTCAGTTGTAAATCACTGCAATGATAAAACTGCAAAGTGTTGGAATGCAGGTCAACCAAAGCCAATGCATGTCAACCAACGCATTTGCACGAATACTACAGAATTGCTTGTAACACCCACTCTGTTTTAAATCAGGGTGTACGCGTCAGCGTACAACCCTAATATGTGACAACTTCTTCAATGCGGCTTTTTGAATTTTCAGTCGCTTATAACTCTTGATTGCCTGAACGGATTGCGGCGAATGATAGCTCAAAAGAACCGCCTTCTAGACCGGAATCGAATAAGCCGTCCCGCGTTTCGGTGCTCGAGCGCATTTACACGAAACTTCCGAAAATGTTCCGAAAAAGTGGTGTTTTTTTTTTCCTGTTCTGCACACACTTTTTGGGGCGCCGCTCTGGAACGCCTCAGTCGATTGGGACAAAACTTGGCGTGAGCACGCGGTATATGATGGCAACTTTGTGCCTCCAACGGAAATTTCTTTAGGTGCTACGGATCTCGATTTATGGCCGATTTTGTTCATATTTCTTGGACATAGCCGTTTTTTGGGCCAAAATCTGACAAGAGTAAAACTCGAAAAAAAGCCGAGTAAACCCCCAAATGTTTTTTGAGTTTCGTGAACTATTTCTGAAGGTGAGTCCACGGCGCTTGCATGACCTTTGAAATTCTCACCACACTTTGAGATATTGCCAACTCAAATTTCGGTAATTTTGAGGAAATTTTGTTAGCTATAGGCGCTTCAACCGTTCGTCGCAGGGCTGTGCTGTAATGATGAAAGTTACTCGTCTGGACCTGGAATAGGTCACTTTCGACAATGGGAGCGCTCCGATTTCCATGTTTGGCAGCTCGACCCTCTTAGCAGACCCCCATTTTGGACAAAATTTACAACTTTGATCGCGCATTATTTTTGATTTCCTGGACGAATTCTGGCGCGTGGTGGCTCAAAAGAAGCGCATTCAAAGGCGGAATCGATTAAGTCATAACACGTTTTCATACGCTTGTGCATTACCGAGATGTACTTGGAAATGTTATAAAAAGTGGGTCCTGCCTAGCTTTTGGTTCGTCGCCCACTTGCGCCTGCATCAATTGAAATGAAACTTTGCAGGCATCTACGGTCTACATCAAAAAATGAAATCCAAAGAGGGCTTCTTGCTACATGCTGTAGATCGTGAGGTATGGTTTACTTTGCAAGTTCTTCGTTCTACCTTGTTCCCGAAATCAAGAGGTCGCTGGTTCGACTCCCAGTAGGGCCTATGCGTTTGCACGTGTCCTATTTAGAGACCCATCAATGGTACTTTGCTGCGACCACTCTTATTGTCTCTTCTCCAGGCTTTCCGACATTTTGGTAATTTTTTTTCAGCCAGGGAACACATTTTTGGACCGATACTCACTACAGTGCGTGACTCACAACAATGCAACACCCGCACGCACGCACGTACGCACGCACGCACGCACGCACACACGCATGCACGCACGCACAATGTGTACAGTGGTACACACTTTTCATAAGCTTTATGGTGCACCACTCAGCATGGGTCCGTGCTGGTCTGCTGCTGTGGGGTTGTATGTGTGTGCGTGCGTGAGGTTTCGATTAATCTTTCTTTTACGAAAAAACACTGTATTAAGGAAAATTTTGCAGGTGGCTGCAAAAAAGGAGAATATGTGGCGCTCCTTTAGGTCCAGTTTGAAAAAACGCGGTATTAAAGTAGTCACTTCATCAGATGATCAACTTCAGTATGGACAAACCGTGTATAATCGAACCAAACGCAGCAACACGTCACATATTCGGCGTTTGTTGTGCGAGCCA
>JASAMY010000392.1:0-68161 GCA_030248085.1 Paralinhomoeus sp. GSCO2_6 | reverse complement strand
TGCAGCGATTGGAGTATGTCGCTTGTAAGCGGCGTAAACGTGCACATTTTAAATTTGCGCGCATTAGGGGAACGCTCTATCTTTTACGGGGAAAGCCTATCCACCCAGAAAGTGAGATTCTCCGGTGCATAGGCCATTTCGAATGCGTTTTGTGCAGATTTGAATTTGGTACGGTGGTTCATAAATTTGAGAATAACCAAAGACGCGACGGGGGAGGCCTTTTCATCGCATGTTGACGAGTCGTCGCGTCGAGGCTTGTTTCAAATTGTTTCCTACCATGTGTGCGAACAAAACAACCTCATTTCTCACCGGTAAACGAAATGAAATCGATTTTTTTTGTTCCTTTGAGATGTAAATTGTGTTCCTATCATTTCGTATCTGTAGGAAATGAGAACCGTATAGTGAACACTGAACAGGGTTGTGGTGGCCTCCCCTTCTCCCGGTAAGTGTAGCTCACAGTCCACTGAAGGCGAATTTGAAGGCCATCGCAATTTGGTCAAGCCACATTATTCATTTACTTTTCACATCAGAAAGGCATTCTTCTTCAACAAGTCCCGTGTAGAATTATGCACCTCCGGGATGTCACGCTTTAGGTTTCATCATTCAATAGAAGGAATAGGTCCAGTTGAGCAGCTTCGCTTTAGTCGGCGACGCGTCTGATCGTGGCGTCGAGGCTCGCGCGAGAGGTGTCGATGCGGTACCGTCTGGTCTTGAGGAGGTGTCGCCTCAGGAGGTGAGCTTGCGCCAGCTGCAGTAGTGGCTCCAGCGCGAAACGAAGCACATACAGCGCGGAACAACCGGTCATGACAAGCGGCAAACGACGCTCCCACGCCCTCAACTCTATAAACAGCACATCGCTGTAGAAGACTAATCTGCGTAATTTTACTTGTAATAAGACTACCTCATTAATGCATGGAAAAATAAGATGTATCACTTCAATGTCTATCATACATACTGCTTCTAAGTACTATGCTTCCTTGCTCTTTAGTCCTTCCAAACACCTACTGTGCGAACAATTGCTCAATTAACGATTGTGTTAGACAGACGGGCATAAATGCAATACCTGCCAGTAGCGAACAGTCGAATGGAGCGCTCTGTCCAGCTAGTCGCCTCGTGTATAAGTCAGTCAACTTATGGGTCAAAGATAACCAAATGATATTGGCAGCTATGAAGAAGGACAACGAAATGATGACTAGGCGGCTGCTGGGATGGTGTATTGCTGCCGAAATGTTAGATTGCATACTCAGATACTATACATCGGTTGCTTTTGTCCTTTCTCCTCCTAACTAAAAGGAGAAAGGGTGCAGTGATCATTTCAGCCTGGCTAAACTAGGTCACAATATTTTTGCGGTCAAATCTTGGGGAAAATCTTGAAGAGTCTCGCTCGAGAGATGCTCGAAACATCTTTTGGCGCTTTTCTACCCCGAAGTTTTTACTCTGAAGAGTTCGATTTGGACTTTGGAGTGGTATGCTGGCACTGCTGGTATAAACCGGAGGAGAAGGGACAACTTGCTAACAGGCATGAGACACCTATATTTCCATCCAGCTCTATCTCGAATTTGCAACGCTGCGCTACTCTGTAAAACTGTGCTGCTTTACATGTGTACTGTAGCATCCCAGAGGCCGCCCTGGGACGAACCAGCAACTGTATGCAAGAAAGTTAAGGAGGAGCGCTCGAATGACCGTCGCGTGGCGTCTCCTCTCGTGTCTGCGGCGGTGACTGGCGCTGGCCGTGCCCGCGACCTCGGCGCACCGGCGCAGCGTCGCGCCGCTCCTCTGGACGACGGCGAAGAAGTTGACGTGGAGCGCGCCCACGCCGAACATGATGAAGAACGTGACCACCAGCTGTAGGCCGTTGAGCAGGCCGACAGGAGCGTCGCGGCTCAGTAAGGCTGGCCGCGGCTTCAGCAAGACCAGCTGACGCGGAGGAACACCAGGATTCATTGGAATTAAACTGATTTCTGTGCTCAGTGAAAAGTGTACGCGCGTCACCTCGAGTTTGAAGACGGAGTCGCTGCTCTCGAGTGCGTTGCCGCCCTGGTAGAGGCCGACAGCCCAGAGGGCGGCGACCGCCCAGTAGCAGTGGCGGCGACGCAGACGCGTCTTGTACCAGAGGGGACAGGCAACACTCAAGTACATGAGAGCGGCGAGCGCGCCGTACGACAGCAGCGCCACGTTGAGGTCGAACGTGCAGGAGGCGTTGAGGAAGCGCGACAGGCTCGCCTTCCACTCCAAGACGCCATCCATGCACTTCTCTCGGACGCCACTCCTCACGTACTCTTCCAGAGCCTTCAACATCGAGCTCCCCGAGTCCGCGTGAGCCGAGTAGTTGAAGCTGAACAGGGACTGGATGGTGACGTTGTCATAGCATTGTTGTCGAGAAGCGGAGTCGGCCACGTGTAGGTCGACGACATAAAGCAGCAGAGCAGTCGCGCAGAAGAGCGCGTCGCAGCAGGCGCGGTTCACCAGGAATATCGATGTTCCCTTGGCACCGCTGTCAGCGTTCCGTTGCCGCGTCATCGAAACGGCCACGTAGCCCACATTGGCCAAAATTCCAATAGTAAATATTGTGATCAAGTAGACTCTTAGAGTATCTATGTAGCCTTCGAACCATGACGGGCCCGAGATTGATGATGTTTTGCTACAATTCACCACTTCGTACAAAAACGCCAAGGTTGTGTTTCTGTAGAATTCATTGTCAGGAATTGCCGAGGGGTTGGTCATCCTGTACACGACCCCGCATGCGTAATTTATTCAGCAAACACCAACCTGCCTCGCGCCAACACCGGCAAACCCCACTAACATGAGCCTCCCGCCAACGTCGCGCCCCGCCAGGACAGATAAGCGAGCGACAATTCACGCGGGCCTAAGCACAGTTATTATATGACATGCACAGTCATGCACATACGCAACTCGGGAGAAAATTTGGTCCAAACGATGTACCGTATTTCGTTCAAATTGTTGTGACATACCTTGATTGGACCCAGCTTCGTAAACGTGAAACACCGTATTTTATTGAGTTTTGAAACACGCTTGTACCAAACATTTTTAATACTGTATCGGAATGGTTTAAATCAGACATTTCAACATGCAAGCGCTAGCGCAGGTGTCAACGACTGTTTGCTGCGCCAGTCGTCGGACGCTATTGCTTTCGCGTATATTTTTGAGAAACTCGTCAATTTACCCCAAGAATCATAGCAATTTTCTGAGAAACTTTGAGCGGTTTTCGGGAATTTCCGTTATTAGCTTGGGTCGGACGTTTTGCACGAAAATAGACAAAGATGATAAAGAATCGCAGGCGAAAGCCGAAGAGGAAGCGGAGCAGACGGAGCTCAAGAGACTGCGAAAGGAAATCGATAAACCGGTATTGGCGAAATTCTGCAGTTTGATATTCGTAAAATGTTCATATGAAAATGAACTCAGGTGTTTACCGGAAAACACGCGCTCCTGATTGTCCTTCTCAGCGGCGGCGTCTGGCTCGTCATGCTCAAGCTGAAGTGGGACAAGGAGTATTGTATGTATTTCGAGTCTCATTGCGCCTTTGTACGTGCTGCTACTGCTATGATTGGACTGCCTTTTCCTGCCTAGTACAGTCAGTGCCTAGTGCGTGCGTACATAGGAGGGGCGCATAGGTGTAACTGCATTCCTGCACGGAAAGTATGACCACCCGCCCCCCCCCCTCGGCTTTAGTCAATGCTGCACTGATTGCAGGTTACCCCCTATGGCTGAATGTGTTTTGCTTGCAGGTTATGGCTGAATGTGTTTCGGTTTCTCATACTTCCGAAGGCGTTTTTCAGGCCGTGAGCAGCATTTATTTTCCAAATATCAAAAATTTCGCTTGCGGCGCTGTATTTTACGCGCCTACAGACCTTTTTGGCGTCTTTCGAACGCGTTTTTGGCCAAAAATGTACCAAATTTTGCCTGCGGCGCTGTGTTTTCAGCATACACGAAGAATTTTTAGGTCATTACTGAGGCTGGAAAACGAGAAATTGTCTCAAATTTGGCCATGCAGGTGTCACTCCCCATCGACTTTTGAAAAATCCCAGATTCACCCCCCCCCCCGGCTTCGATGGTCACTTACACCTCTGGAGGGGCGGGTCGACGTCATAGGTGGGCTTAGGGGTGGTCTAGGGGGGGTTCACCTCCCCCCTGGCTATGGCCGTCCCGCTTTTTTGGGGGCGCGACCCCCCCCCCCCCCCTGGCCATCGCCATCCTGGAGAACTTGCGGGAAACCCTCTCTCAATATTAAAAAAATGGGCAAAGATGCGTGTTTTTGTTTCTTTTTCAGTGTAGTATGACCCAAAAACGCCTGAAAAGTGGTATTTAGACCTTATTTTGACCCATTTTAGACCAAAACGTACCCATTTTACACGTTATTATGATGCAAAATCCTCCACTTAAACCACCCCTCCTCCAAAATTCTCGCTCCCGGTCATTATATCCGCCATGGCACTACCCCCCACCCCCCAGAAACCCCAGACACCCCCCCCCCTGGCTTTTGGACCAATCTACACCTATGGTTGACGTGCGTTTGCATCACTGGCGGATCCAGGGGTGGGGTAAAGGGGGAATTCCCCCTCCCGAAATCGGAAATCTAGGGGGGGGGGGGGGAAAGGGGGAAAGGGGTAGGCGCTGGGAGAAGAAACACGCCTAGTGGGCCTAGTTTTCAGCATAAAATTGCTCTAGGTGGTCGAAAACCGCAAAATTTTCGCCTGCGGCGCCGTTTATACTCCAAAATGGACCGATTAGGTGTCGAAACCACTGCCAAATGGCCCAACATCCAAAAAGTTCAACAGGGTCCTCCCTTCTGCAAAATTCTCCCCCCTCCGTAATTTTTTTCTGGATCCGCCAGTGGTTTGCATGGGTTCGCGCTGCTCCATGCGTCAGCGCGATCACTGCTCGTTCGTTGGCAGTGATCGAGAAGTCGAGGCGTCAGGTGCACGGCATGGCGCTGGTGGGCGGGCCCTGGGAATTGGTCTCTGCCAAGACCAAGCAGCTCGTCAAGTCTTCGGATCTCCACGGTCCCTTGTTCAGCCTATGCTCTCTTCCTGTTGTACTGCGCGGTTGTTGTACTCTCCGCAGGCAAGTGGCTGCTCATCTACTTCGGCTTCACCAACTGTCCCGACATCTGTCCCGACGAGATCGAGAAGCTGCTCAAGATCTGCTCTCTCGTCGGTGGGTGAGGCGTTGTCCCAAGTCGCTGCTGCGCGCGCTTAATGGCTCGCTGCCTGGCTTCCAGAGCGCGACCGTCAACTGTCGGGCTTGTACGAGCTCATCCCCGTCTTCATGAGCGTCGACCCCGAGCGAGACAGTCCAGAACGCGTCGAGATCTACTGCGAGGGTCCGCTCCCCACCCCCCCCCCCCCTCATTCTCAGTACATGGCGCATTCGTTGGGTGCTTCAGAGTTCTCGCCAAAGCTCGAGGGCTTCACTGGCTCGCGCGAGCAGACCAATGCGGTGGCGAAGACGTTCAGAGTCTACCACAGCGAAGGACCCAAGATCGGCGGCGACTACATCGTCAGTGCGTGCGTGCGTGCGTGCGAGACTGTGCTGAGAGCGTCCCGAGTAGAGTGGTGGGTTGTGGCTAGCAGCAGGGCCGTGTCTTGACGGGGCTTTCGCCGCCCAGGTGGACCACAGCGTGGTGACGTACCTGATGGACGGCCAGGGCAAGTACGTCGCCTTCTTCGGCAAGGACCAGACGGCCAGCAACATCGCCAACAACATCCAGATGCACATGATGAAGAAAAAGATGGGCGTCAAGCATCCCGACAAACAATGACTGCTTCGTTCTCCCGCTCGACGCACGGCGCCGTTGTTGTAGGTGGCACAACGTTGGCTAGTTCGCCTTTAGAGACCGAGAGAAACGTTACCCGCACTGCGACTGAACCTGAACCTGCATTTGTCGCTGATGGGAACTTTCGACAACTTTCGAACGAACTGAACGAGCGTTCAACTTCCACATGTACTGGAGGCAAGTCTTCTAACTGGGATGGGGGGAGTAGTCCAACAGTGGGACCTCAGACGCCCCTCAATCAGAGTTCTAGTTTTCCGTCGCTTCAGTATGGTAAGTGTTTGACTTCCTTTTCATGTTCTGTGATCACGTTATTTTGACCCCATTTTCAACAGAACTTGCATGTGCCTCGCTGCCTATAATATAGGCCCTATATCATGTTGACATCCGTGTTTCACGGTCTGCTGTCTACCACGCTGGTGGCTTGCGGGTTGTGCTCCACTGGCTTGTGGTTGCTGCGGCCGACGCGCTTGACCCCCCCCCCCCCTGTCTTGTAGGCGGTCCCAGTTTACCGAGCCATAGGTCTTCTTACCATACCTTTTGAGCTTGTTTGTGTGTTCACTTGACTGGCCTCAGCAATTGGCATCCATCTGCAAGCCCTCTTTCGGCGCCACCCTGGCAAGCGCCTCCTGACGAGACGCCAGCGCCTTTCCAGACACCCACCGGACCCCCCCCCGTTTTCTGATGTCTACGTATTGTCAACCCGTCACACTGTTAGTGCATGTTGGCGACTCTGGCTATTTGCTGTAGCTGGTCAACTTGGGCAGATGAAATCCGAAGAACAAGCAACATTGGAGTAACAGAACAAATACGCAACGATCACTTTTCGGGTGCACCTACAGTATCTATCTATCCCGCATCTCTAAACTAGGCATAGGTACGTGTGACGCCGCGCTAATACCGATCCACAATCCAGCAATTCGTAAAAGACGACTTACAATTGATCGGGATTACAGATTCTCCTTCAATTCCAGTGGAATTAGAATTAAACATCCCGTTTCCTTTCCAAAGGCGTTTTATTGTTTTCGCTGTCTACTAGTGGTTACTACAGGTAGGGCGAGTCAGTCGAAGGTGACGGTGTGCTGGGTCTTCTCCTTGTAAATTCTGGCGACTTCCTCGTCCGTGAGAGTCTCTGTCCGGGTGAGGGCCTCTTGCAGCAGGTCCCAGAGACACGTGGCCGCGGGGAAGTCGTTGTCGACCAGCGTCACCAGGCAGTAGTTGTCGTGGATGGAGCGCAGCACCTCGCGACTTCCAGAGCCCTCCGCGTACAGGTCCGCCCACCTGACATTTGACTGCCGCTTCGCTCTCTGCGTGCGTGCGTGCGTGCGTGCGTGCGTGCGTGCGCGCGTCGGTACCTGTCGGTCCACTGCGCGTACGCCTCGTCCTTCCAAATCCTGAAGGCCTGCGGGTCGACGACGGTGGGCTGGGCGATCTCGCGGCCGGGGAACACGCCCCACGTGACGGCCGTGGTCGCTCCGCCATCGCCCAACGCATTCGTCACGTCGAGCGCACCCTGGAATGACGTCATTTCTCGCGCGCCCCTCGCGACACACGAAGGCGAGGACGTGGACGTACGTCCTTGTCGACGGCGTGATAGGTGACCCTGGGGTAGTTCTGCATGAGGCCGAGCAGGGCGACGGTGAGCTTGGCCGAGGTGAAGAATTCCAGGTAGGCCTTCTGGTAGGTGTAGCCACCCGGCTCGCCCCAGCCCACGATCGGGTCCGAACTGGGCGCGCCGTTCACCGCCGGCTGCGAGTTGATCGTGAGAATGCCGTTCTGATTGGCCCAGATCAGCTGGTCCTTGATCAGCACCGACTCCGTCGACATGCCGCGCTCCTCGCTCCACGGCAGCATCTCCACCTACAAGCGAAAGCGACTGGCGTCACAGTCACACACACACACACACACACACACACACACACACACACACACACACACACACACACACACACACACACACGCACACACACACACAGACACACACACACACAAACAAACAGGGACCGTAAAGTCGACAAGATGACAGGGGTGTACCGGTACCTTGACGCCGTTGGCGTTGGTGTCCTGCGCGACGAAGTCGACGAAGGTGCGGAAGACGTCGAGCTCGGAGTTGAGCTCGAGGCCCCACTGTCGTCTGAGCTGCTCCTTGGGCTTCTCGCCCGTCAAGTAGAACAGGTAGTAGTCCTTGAGGTCGCCGAACGCCGGAGACGAGATGTTGCCCCACCGGCCGTTGGGAAAGTCGTCCCAGTCCTGCGAGTGAGAGACGTCATTCGTTCGCTCAATTCTTCGCCAAGTGCGCACGACCAATATACAGAGAGAAACTGAGGGCACTGTCGAGTTCGGTCCCACACCTTGGTTCTGTAGATGTAGGCCTTGGGCCGGCCGCTCCAGAAGATGGGTCTGACGTCCTCGCGACAGCGCGTCGGGTGCAGAGCCGACACCTACAGGGGCGTGCGCGCGTGCGTGCGTGAGTGCATGCGTGCGTGGGTGCATGTGCGACAGAGTCGGCACCGTGGCGTGGCAGTGCTCGACCGTTCGCGGGCACAGGGACGCACCCACCTTCCAGGGCAGTACGCGCTGTAGGCTGTGCTTCTGCCAGAGTCCGATCTGCTGTAGAATGGAGCGTGCGGCGCTCTCTCGGTTCAGCGTGTAGATGTGGACGGAGGGCGCGGTGCCGCGCTCGAGGAGGCGGCGGCAGATGCTGACGGCGAGGTCGACGCCGAACTTGCGCACCGCCTCGTCGTCGTTCTTGATGGGCTCGAGGGCGCGCATCACGAAGTCGGGCAGCTCCAACTGACTCAGCTCCGCGATACGGCGGATGTTCGCGTAGCTCTGCACGCGGCCGGTGACTAGCGCCCTTCCGAGGGGGGTAGGGGGAGGGCAAGCACCTGTATGGGCATGATGCCGGGAATGATGGGCACGTCGATGCCGAGCTCGCGGCAGTCGCGGACGAACTTCTCGAAGAGTTCCACCTCGAAGAAGAGCTGCGTGACCACCATGTGCGCGCCCGCGTCCACCTTCGACTTCAGGTAGCGCAGGTCCGCCGCGTAACTCGGCGCTTCAGGGTGCCCGTTCGGGTAGCCTAGACGACTGACGTACCGTAGCCATTGTCCGTCTGTAGCTGCGCGGAAAGAAAAACCTGAGACGGCGACGGTAAAATAGTCGCCGTATTCCTCTCTGATCCAGCGAACCATGTCCAGCGCGCGGAACTGGTAGATGGGCGGCTGGTTGCCATCCTCCAGGCGCGGCAAATCTGAACCAAACAGACATTTCGGTGTATCCTCTCCACCACTCACGTTGTTTGTCTGTAACACAACCCCCACACTGTTTGTTTACAGGCGCCGCTTGATCAACACGACCAACAACGAACTTACGCTACGTGTGGAGGCACGCTAGTCCGTCGACTGTTAGTAAGCAGAAAATCGGGCAAAAATGGGACCGCGAAAAATTGCGACATTGGTTTGCGTATTGTGGCTGGCGACGCTCAATCATGCTCAAGAGAACGAAATCACCGGCGATCCAACCGGCCCGCGAGGCGTCATCGGGGAGTGGAACGGATTCTAATGTGCACCGCTCAATCTGGAGACTCATATAAGTATAGCTTTCCATAAATTCAAAAAAGCCACTCCACAACTACTCCCCCCCGCCAAGTGAGTGGGGCCGACCGACTGGCGGCGCTCGAGAGGCAGATGGCGACGCTGCTGGAGCGCGTCAACTCCTTGACGCAACGGCCACAACCGTACGGACCGCCGGGTGCGTCGGGCCCTCCCGGGCCTCCAGGGTCCCCTGGCAACGAGGGGCCGACGGGCCCATCAGGACCTCAAGGCGAGCCTGGATATCCCGGACCCATGGGCGCTACGGGCGCCAGCGGCGAGAGCGGCGCGCCCGGCCAGCAAGGCCTGCCCGGCCTTTCCGGCCCTCCGGGACCGATGGGAGCGCCTGGCATGCCTGGCTTCGACGGCCCGCCCGGTCAAGACGGCCAGCCTGGCACCTGCACTTGCCCCTGATACACTCGCGCGTTCCCTCATTTCTCAGTGGCTCGCTCGCACGCACCTCTACGCTGCTTAGCATGCCCTTCTTTTGAATAAAGTGCGGAGGGACTGTCTGACTGCGCAGCTAGCCTTGCGGAAGCTGACCGGACGCACCTCCCCTGAGCGCCATGATGTTCCTGAGTCCGAGCTCCTTGAGCTGCTCGACGTGTCGCAGCGTCTGCTCCTTGGTGTACTGGGCGCAGGTGACGTGCAGCATCGTGTCCACGCGGCAGTAGTTGAGGCAGCCGGCCGCGACGCTCGTCGAACTGGTGACCTTGGCCACGTTGCCAGGGTCGCTGCCCATGTGCCAGGTGACGTCCACAAACTCCGGGCCGCCGTCCGCCAGCCGGTCCAGTCTACGACGGACGCATTCAATCACAGTTCCCACTCGCATTAGTCGTAGGGACTTGCGTGTAGCTGCAGAGAGCGGCGTCGTGTACCTGTTGAAGAAGTTGGCGACTCCGTTCTGCGTCTTGGCGGGGAAGAACTCGAGAGAGAAGAAGGGGTCGCGACTGTCGATGCGCTTCGCGATGCGCTGGTGCAGGGGCCGGTACTCGGCCGAGGGCAGCAGCTGGTCCGCCGCAGCGCCCGGCGAGCTCCGGCCGCTGTCGGCGCGGACGAGCGGCGGACGGGCGGAGGAGGGGGGCTGCGGCAGGGGAATGTCGTAGCCGTGGAAGTTGCCGCTGTACGAGTCGACCTTGCGCAGCAGCGGCGCCGAGTCCGACGTATCCATCGCGACCACAGGAGCGGAGAGCGGAGACTTCTGCGGAGAGCGCCCACCACCACTGCCGCTCGGCTGCTGCTCAGTCCTACAATGTCCATACTAGGTCACATGCAACCAAACATTTGTAGCCAGAACACGTCTGTCGCTACAGCGCTCGATTACCTCAGCTCTTACCTTCAAACTAGACAAGCGGAGTACGTAAGGCGCTCGTCGTCTCTGGGGAATGCAACTTGGCTGTGACTAGAGTCTCTACAATCCGTAGGAGACAAGCCAACATCGATAGATGAACGTTCTGCGTTCATTCCACCTTTAAGTCCCGGAAAGGTACTTTACCCCCACTGGGCAGTTTCCGTCGAGGCAAGGGCTCAATATGGCAGAGACGGGGCATGCCACCGTCAACCCCCCCCCCCCTCTTTCCCTGTTGACACCTCTAATCGCAGACTTCAAACAAACAGTGGAAACTGGGGGCACCTTATCGCTACCGTAAGGAGCGGAAATAAGACTACAGAACCGCATGCGAAGCAAGGCAACAGAAGATGTTGCAGAGACAATCTTTCCAGAATTCCGGTAACGTTTTGTCAAAGAGCAGACCACAAATGGTGGTATTCCGCAGCTTTCTCACTCGCAATTCGGTGTTAATCAAAAGAGTACTGTAGCGCTACTTGCATTCTGAGCGGTGTCGAGCAGCAGCCTCTCGTCTAGCTTGGGCGTCGCCGAGTTTCCGCTTTCGCGTTGCCTTGCTGCCGGCACGGGTAGGAGGTGCGTGCCAACTGCCAACGAACGGTTCCGTAACTCGAATCAAATTTTTAAACTGTTTACTGGCCTTTATTGTGGACTGGCCTTTCCTTTCTCGCGTCGCGATCAATCAATTGTGACGAGAAGAGCAGCGCGGCACGACGTGCGCCCAGCAAACAGGGTGGGTGGGGGGGGGGGGGGGGGCGGGGGCGGGGGGCGCCAGTTGGCGCGTGCGTTGCATGTGCACGGTTACCTAGTGTAGTAAGGTAGGTAGGTAGTCGTTGCTAGAACAGGAAAGGGTGTACGACGAAAGGCGAACGAGCTACAGGGCAGGCGAACGCACTTTTGGAAGACATGTTGTCAACAACGAGCGGCCGACAAACAGACAGACATCCAGACGCATGAGCGAAAACAATGGTTAACATAAGATGAGACGTAAAAATGCGACGAACCTAAGCGAACACGGCACACGCACGACGCTACCTAAAACACCTCGGCGTGAAGCGATACGCAGCAACCAACACACACGCCTACGAGCGACGACCACGCACACAGCACGCACGGCGGCTGAAGCGAAAAGCAACAGCAGTACTTGCCTAAATTTTACGGTAAGTCACAGGCCTACAAGGGTTATTGATCCTTCTTGTTTTCCGGCGACCCTCCGGCGGCGGCAGGGACTGCGGTATCGGCACCTCCGCCTCCGGGCGCCGCTCCACCCGCACGGCGCTCCCGACTCGCCGCCACGGCGCGACTACAACGCGTTGCGTTGCCCTCTTGCGACGGGCACGCGCGCGCAGGCACGCAGGACTCACTAGAACGAGTCCCAGATGCCGCCCATGAGCAGGGCGCAGACGAGGTTCTCGAGCGGCGCGAGCGGGTCGTGGATGTGGAAGAGGAGGGAGATGAGGCGGAAGTAGACGAAGAAGACGACCACGCAGAACCAGACCGTGTGCGCCGGCCAGTCGGAGAGGTAGTCGGTCTTGCGCTCCACGATCAGCAGCACGCTCGCGAGCAGACACGCCTTCGTCGCGCTGAACCACACCAACACCGCCCTCTCACTAACCCCACCCTCGCGACCCCTCTTGGCCAGCACGGTTGCCAACGCAAAAATGAGGGCAAATAAACGAAAAACCGAGCAGCATATAGAGATTCGGAGTTGGTACATACCCTTACAACAAGGACAAAGGAGAACCTACAAAATCATGAAAAGACGTACAACGCAGGTCGTAAAATCTCGTTGGCCTGCGGCACCCAGACGCCTCTGATGAGCTGCTCGATCGTGCGCATCATGCCGCTGCCAGCGCCTGCAACAAATCTGCGCTATTAGCATGTACCGGACTACCACCCCCTCATATACGTAACGGCGTCAGGCCGATTTGGGGGTGGGGGCGTTCCCAAGACCCAAAAAGTGGGAGCGAGCTAGATGCCCAATATGGAGAAATTTTACACCAGAAACACCAAACACCAAAATACCGATTAAACAAGTTGAAAAAGGTTAGAGATTCTGGGGGAGGGGGTTGACGTCCCCCCCCCCTGAATGGGGCGCGAAAACACTGGCTTTTGTGTCATCCCCCAGCGCCTATTGCAAACACACGTGATATCAATCACACCTAGGAAGACAATGAGCTCACGTATCATCGATCAGTTGTGGAAACGCTGTACATTTAATCAGCAAGACAAGAACAAGACAAGACAAAGACATTCCGAGACGCTGCAACCTTTGATGGTGCCGATGATGGCGATGACGACTAGGGCGTCGGGATAGAGTTTGTGCGCGTGCAGGACGCCCTGCTTGACCTTGTGCGCCCGCTGCATCTCCTTGAGCGCGTACAGCGACGCCTTGCACGGCAGCCACTTCGACGCACGGTAGACAACGTCGAAAGGACTGTAGAACACCAGGTACCTCAAACGTCGCTACCCGCCTACACATTTGCCACGCGCTCGCAACCACCCCCCCCCCCCCCGAGGGCTGAACTTCTGCCGGTCGGATAGATTGCAGATACGCACACTGCGCGGCCGGGACGCGTGCCGTCTTCGCCAAAAAAAGAACAAAGGTTGCACCGCGCAGCCGCCGCACGCCGTTCGTGGAGATACATTGCCATAAAAGGAAAAGTGAATGAAGTTGAAGTGAATTGCCATGTCTACGTCGTCTGTAGTCATCCTTGAGCCAGTTAGTTGCCAGTAGGAGCCCGTACCATAGGCCGGAGGCGAGTAGGAGGTCGTCGTGCCTCCTGAAGGGCGTGATGAGCGGCTCTCCCAGGAAGAAGGCGGCGAGTATGTGGCCCGCGAAGCACATGAGCATCGACGACAGCCAGCAGCTCAGCGGGTGCTTCCGACTGAACAGCGTCGCGCCTGCAAGCGACCAACATACTGACTGACCTCGATATTGGCACGCAAACTTCGATCGGTGTACCAGTCTGTACAGTCAAAGATGAAATAGTGGAATGGGAAGACTTGCCGGTGGCCAGGTCCTCTCTGACGGCGAGGCACATGAGCGCGTAGTGGGCGGCGTCGAAGAAGGGGTACATCTTCCACTGCGTCGCCTGCTCCGCCACCGCCGTCACGTGCGGCGCCACCAGCTTCACGTACTCGCCCACGGCCGAGGACGCCATGCTTCACGCGCCGCCGCGCTCACCACAACTCCCCTCCAAGTTCCCCAGCCGCTGCGACGATGTGGTCGGCAGGCGGATTCGACACTCGCCGGCTAGTTAGCTACTTCGTTTGCTCGCGCAGTGAGTGAGTGCCAGGGAGGGCAGTGCGCGTAGCGCCGACGAAAGCGGGCGACTGGAAGGGACGGCCACAAGGCAACAGCTGGCGCGGTTAGCTGAAAGGAAGCTAGTAGGGCTAGGCTAACGAAGAAACTCCCTCGAGTGGATACGCGACCGGCCGCCGCCGACTACATTCATCCGCTGTCGACAATGCCGACTTTTAAAGCGAAGTCACACGACGATTATTGGCCAATCATAGCAGAAGAATGCGTAGAGACATTCGTTCACGACAAATATTTTACTAGGAATGAGAACCTTCGCTGACACGGACAGACTGCGACCTAACGCAACGCTACCTGAAACACAAGCGACTAAAATTTGGAACGAGAAACGAACGACGAGCCGAAATCAAAATACCGGTAATGAGAAACTGCGAAAGGGCGGAAGCTCCTACCAACTGAGACCGAAACTATCAGACTTTCAGTCAGATCGTCTGATCGCCAAGGATAAAGATCAGATCAGATCTTCGAATGCTCTGATCACCAAGAGTAAAGCAAAATAAAGCCTACGTCTAAACGAGAACTTCAGTAGCCGTTACCCGCTGCATCACCATGACGCCGACTCGCACTACATGATCGAGCAGTTGGGATTGTCATACTAAACAGAGGCCGGTGTACAATCGCTCGCAATGCGTCGCGTGCAGGGGGTCGAACAACGATCAAAGCCTCACCGCCGTTTCGAGGCCGCTCTCGTAGCCGCTGCCGAAACGGCGCTTGGACGCGCGCCAGGCGACCACCTGCAAAGATGAATTGATGAACGCGACGGGTTGGCGGCCTTGATTCTTTCAGCTGGCGAGAGAGACCTTGCCCTGGGGGTCCTGTAGCTCGGCCACGAACTGTCGGCGGCTGACGGGCCAGGCGGCGGTGGTCTTCATGCGCAGCTGCGTCGGCGGATCGTCCGCGGCGCCCGACGCCTCCGCGCCCCACACCTGTGACAGTCGGGGGCTAGACGGCCATCAACGATGAACGTATGGACGGGTCAAGAAGAGCAGCGCAGCACCGTGACGGTCTGTCCGGGCTCGAGCAGGAGCTTCTTGTGGAACTTGTAGGCGACCTCGGCGCCGTCGGCGCGCTGCTTGAGCGTGTAGTCGCCCAGAGGCGCGTCCGTCGAGCCGGCGTTCGACACGACCACGAAGCGGCCCTGCGCGTCCTGCGCCGACACCTCCAAGTCGCCCTCCGCCTCCGCAGACTCCTGTCACACAGACGGCCGTGTCGTCTTCGCGCGAGAGCAGAGCGAGACGCGCCAGCACACACAGCGAGCGGTCGGGAGTCGAATAGGACGGAGGTGGTGGCGGATTCTCGGACGAGTCGGCGGCGCTTGCGCTTGACGCCGCGCGCGGTCGCGTCCCCGCCGCCCGCCACGACGCTCTCCTCCACCGCCTCGTCCGGGAAACTGTCGTTCCCCGCGTCCGCGTCCACCACCAGGTCGGGAGTGCCAATGTGGAGCCTGTAGTGAGAAGGCCGTCGTCTCTTCACCTGACGGAGCAGTGAGGCAGCGAGTGCACCGACCTCTGCTCCTCTCCCTCGAGCAGTCGGCGGTAGGCCTCGATCTCGACGTCCAGCTGCGTCTTGACGTCGAGCAGGCGCTGGTAGTCCGTGAGCAGCGCGCCGTGCTCCTCGCGCAGCCGCGCGCAGTCCGCCTCGAGCAGCGCCCGTCGACGAGCCCAGTCCGCCTTCTCGGCTTCCAGAGCGGTCTGCGCCGACGACAGCTCGCGACGCGTCGCCGCCAGCTGAAGGTAAAACCCACTATCTATAGCGGCAATCTACAGTAATAACACGGAACCGCAGTGCGCACACACCTCATTCTCGAGGTGTGTCTTCTCCCTGTCGAAGTTCTCGAGCTTCTGCCTGAACTCGTAGAGCTCCGCGCGAGCCGCGTCCGCCCGACGGCACTGCGCCGCCGCCGTGCCCTCCGCCTCCTTCACCTGAGCGCGCACATCGCATGCCCGAGCGCGCACGTATCCAGACAGAGACCACAGGAAGTGCATGCAACCCACACCCAGACACGCACGCAAGCAGCACCTTGTTCTCGAACAAGGCCTGCACTTCCTTGCGGTTCGTGGCGAGACGCTCGTCGAAGTCGGCGCGCATTCGGCGCAGCGCCTCCTGAACACTTGCCGAATGCCGATCCGAATTCGCAACTGCACTCGCGTGCGTGCGTGCGCGCGTGCACACGGACAAAGAGATGGCGCGCACAGACTAGGACACCTGCAGTCTCTCCTGGTAGTCGACTTCGAGCTGGCGGCCCTTCGCTAGCAGCTCCGTCTGCCGCTGACGCCGCACCTCCGACAGTTGCTGGAGAGCGAGCAGGGATTGCGGTTGACGAAGGTGTCAAATAATTGAATTTGAACCGGGCGCACGAACGCACGGTGTCGTTGAAGCTCTTGAGGAATTCGATTTGCTCGTGCGCCGTCTTGAGTTTGTTGGCGTCGTCTGCGCGCTGGAGGGTCTCGCCGTCGAGACGGGCCTTCAGCGCCTCCAGCTCCCCCGTCAGCGCCTCCAACTGCTTCTGGCGCTCCTGCGCAGCGACGACGACGACTGCGCTGGTCCAAGACATGCACCCAGCAGCGGCACGACCTCCTCCTTCTCCTGATGGTAGTACTTCTGCTGGTGGGCGGTGTTGAGCTGCGCCTGCAGCTTCTCCACCTCCGCCTCGGCCAGCAGACGGCCAGACGTCGCGCGCTTGCACTCCCCCTCCGCTTTCGTCAGCCTCAAACGACACCGTGCGAAGCGAACTTCGTACACCCACCTTTACAAAGAGTCACGCCCGCCAACTTATTGTGCAGCAGCTTCCGCTCGTTGGTGATCTTCTCCTGCTCGATCTTGTACTCGGCAATGTCCTTCGCCTGACGGTCGATGAGCTGCCGCGCCGAGCCCAGCTCCGCGTCGTACGCGTTGCTAGATTTAAACAAAAACAATAAAAACAAATAAACATATTCCAACAAACCGAAGGTTGTCAGTCTCGCGGACCGCCAGTGACTCGGTCTCGACGATCTGCACCTCGAGCTGGCGGTTCTCTTTCTCCAGGGTGCGCACCCGCTGAAGCGCAAAATGGCATTTTATTCCAAAAATAAATTAACAAAAATACAACCTCAATGTACTGGGCGAAACGATTGTTGAGGTGCGACAGCTGCTCCTTCTCACCCTTCCGACTGCTGTAGAACGCCGTCGGTGGCGAGTCGTCGTCTCCAACGGCCGACGGAGACCGCGACTGGTCGCGCGGAGTCGGTGACAACTTTTTGCCTAAACAGAACAAAAAAAAGTAATGAGAAAAACAGAACATTGACAGAGCAAGAACCTCGTCGCGTCGATCGCCGCGACGTCTCCGCGCTCTGCTGCGAAGCCGAGACAGACATGACTTCGCTGGATCTTCGTACTGACGTTCCACTAAACTTTGGTTCCACTTCCACTGAACACTCACTAAAACAACTAGGCAAAACGGCAAAAGAATCGAATAAGAATGAAAGCACGTCTCGAACATTCAAATTCGTGAAGTACCGTTCCGTTATCATCAACTTTTACTCAAATTTTCTTACAAAAATTTGCATATAACGATCTATCGAACTACCTTTGTGTACGCGTGTGTATGTGTTATATGTGGATTATAATTTTGTAATAAAACACACTAAAGAGTATAAGCGCAGTCGAAGTTTGATCGTCTTGATGTTCGTCTAGTATGCGCCTGGACTTTGGCAATTTTCAGACCGATTAGAACTTGTACGTGTAAACCGCGTGAACTTCTCTTGCTATCTGTCAGGCCGTGTTACTCAGGCTTTGCCCCTGCTTCTGCACTCCAGTCGATTAGGGACGCTCCGCTGTTTGGGTGAGTAGTTGCATGCAACCAGTTCACACAGGTCGACATCCAGCACAACAGAGATGGTGAATTCACCATACATGATACAAGCGATTTATTAATAGCTTTCACTGTCTGTAGCAACCCCGTAGGAGCCAAACATTCGAAACGAGCCAGCTTCTTGCTACAACTTTTCATACAACTTTTCATACAACTACAACTTTTCTCTTGAAATAACAGGTGGCCTTCTGCTGGCGTATGTAATTCATATCCAAACATCCATAAATTGACTGGTTCCAACGGGCAAGTAGTTGCGCTTGAGACAGCCATGGAATCCACCTTTGAGGGGGCAAGGAGCGAACCTACCGGTACCCACGCGCTCCCAACTGCTAGCCAGGCCTAAATTGCAAAAGGAGGCCCGCTCGCTTGGCTACACGAACTTAACGCACTCTGCGCATTGCTGCAAACGCACCGATTTCACTCCAATGTTCAATGTGCTCGAAAATGTCGTCCTCATACTTGTTTCTCGAAGCTTTGGCAGGATTGTGATATGAATAAACCCACTGGCCATCGAACAACGCCTAAAAGTTCGAACAAATTTACAAGTTCGATCTGAGGTTGCCACCAATCAGAGTGAAGCATGTCACTGAGTTTGACAGGGATCGGTGACACCGCAGGCCGTTTTAAGGGTCAAAGCAAATCCAAACGCAAATGTTGTTAAAAAAACAGCAAAAGCGCGATTCACTTTGGTGGCGTTGTGGACGCCCAGCTCGTCCTTGATCCAGAGGCCGACGGAGTCGAGTCCGTAGAGCTCGATGCCGAAGATGCCGCTCCAGATGACGAAGGTGCCGCAGTAGCCGACCTCGCCGGCGCCCAGCTTGCGCATGCAGTCGTCGTCGAAGGAGTGCGTCTCGACCAGACGGAAGCCGCGCTCGGCGAAGCGCGGCTTCAGCGCGCGCATCGCGGACGCGTTCTGGACCAGCACGTTGAAGTCGCCGTCACTCTCCCAGGGCACCAGGCCGTACGACTAAGGCGCGACCACGAGACTGCTTTGGTCGACGTGCCTCACCGAATGCGCAGACGACGCCCACCTTCGACACACCCACGGATGTTCCCGAATCGGCCTCGATAAATATTCCCTCCTTGTCGAATAGTTCAAACATGTACTTCGTCACGCTAGCCAACTTCTGAAAACCCGTTTACTGAGCGTTGTTTGAATTGTAACTCTCTCGTTCAGCTAGCCACTCTACCCCCCCCCCTCTTCAACAGCTCCAGAGATAAACTGTCTCAACAAATCTAACCTTCAAGCAGCAGAGCGGCTTGGCGACACCAGCAGTAAACGCACACTTGATGTTCACTTGCTCACACTCAAAGTGAAAAGTATTGCCATGAGGAAGCTGTATTTGGTCCAGCTTATGCTTGGCAGCCAGCTTCTGCCAGCGGTGCATCGGCTGCTGGAGGGGCGCGCGCCAGACGTGGAACATGGACTCCGGGCACACAGCCAGTCTCCGTCTGCAATGCGTAGTTTATCTTCATCACTAATACTAGATTGGCCATGCTCCATTCATATCCAATACCCACACACATTGCCACATCCAATCCAAAGTCTACCATCTAGCCAATCTGTGCACATTGCCCAGGTCGATTCACTCACATGCCCCGCTTTTGGAGTTGCACAAAGAAGTCGACAAAAGCGATCTCCTCGTGCAGAGACTCCGCTAGAGGATATCTGCGCATGAGATCGGTGCGGCCGAGAAAGGGGCCGGGAACGTAGTCGGCCAAGAGGCAGCTCGAGACCGCCCCGTCCGCGCCGGCGACAAAGCGCAGCGTGTAGTTGCGCATCGCCATCGCGTATGCACCGGCCATCTGACGGCTCTCCACGTCCTGACGGACGGCACCTCCTGTACGGACCCGCAGCTGTGTACAATTTCTGTGTACAGCTGCGTAAGTCACCTGCCAACTGAAGTCCAGCGCCATCGACCAGATGAAGGAGCTCGGGTAGCCGAGCGTCAACGTCAAGACGTTCCGCGTCTCTCAGAAAGAATACAAACTCCGTTGTCGACTCGTTTACCAATTCGTTGAGCAGGTTCGAGTCGCTGGAATACGGAGCCAGCACGCGTGTGCGTAAGCGGCGAAGCGCGCTGGCATAACGTCCTCGAGAGGGCCACGCGAAGCGAGAGCCGACGAGCACGTGCGCGCTGGGATAGAGGCGCGCCACGCCGTCCAGTAGCGTCTCGTGTCGAGAGAGGGACGCTGTCGAATTGTCGACTAGGGCGACTAGAAATGTGACGGCCGTCTCCACGTCCTTGGTCGAGGTGCCTCCTCGCTCGCCGAATCTCTGTCCGAGGACGGCGGCGAGGCCGCGGGAGGCGGCGGCGAGCGCGGAGCGCGCGGCGCCGCTGCGCGCGTAGCGGTGCGCTCGGGCGACGCTCCGACTCGCGCCGAGCAGCAGGTCCTCGTGACTCGCAATCGGCGACGACGCGAACGCCGACCTCAGTCTCCGGTGTGCCCTTGGAGGGATCAAGTAAGCGACAACGACGGTGACGACGCACAGCACGAGAAGAGCGACTGAACGTTTCAACCAATCGAGGCGCATGCTATAGCGTATGGGAGTGACGCCGCCACGCACCGCTGCAAGCAACACCCCTACGTGAAGGGGCGAGCAGTGCCTTATCGTGTGAGCTCACACACAGGCATACGGGCCAGCCAACCAGCCAGCCAATCAATACAAGCGCGGCAGCGTCGCGTCGCGCCGTCTCTGCGTCCCAATAGAAAGAGCGCCCAGCGTAGTGGTTGCCTTCCAAAGGAACTGTGCAGAAGGTTAGAAGGGTTGAGATCAGAATGGACCTATAATTAGCGTGTATCTAAATACCGTACTTCAGGATACAAAAAAAGGGGCAACGTCACTGGCGGAACCAGGATTTTCTGACAGAGGGCTGAGAAGGTAAATTTTTTCACCGCAGAAACTACACTACTATGGAATAGAGAAAAATGACGGGATTTTTTAGCTCCTTTACGAATCAAACGTGAGCTGGAAGAGAACCACAGCGCCGCAGGCGAAAATTTCGCGCTTTTGAGTGCCTAAATCCAAGGAAAACGTAAAAATATGCCTATTTCCCCTTGTGCTCGCCCTCATTTCCTGCTTCTCCTCCTGATTTCTCCCCCTCCTTCCCCCCAAAATCTGAGCTGACAGGAGGGGAGGCCCCCCTCAGTAGTGGGGGGGGGGGGGCGGGATAGTGCGCAAATATGTATGGAATGCAAAGAATGCGCAGGAGCTACAGTTTAAATGTTGCAATATGTGGCGACGTTGCTACTGTTTAAATGTTGCAACTCATCGCAGCTACTGCTAATTCAATTAGCTTCTGTGCATTCCTTTCTGCTCATCACACATTCCAAGAGCTTCCTGGTGCGCACTATTAGCTCCCTATGTTTTATCGTTGCGCACTATTAGCTCCCTATGCTTTAGCGTTGCGCACTATTATAGCTCCCTATTCTTTCGCCTGCTGCTAATTCAATTATGGCCAGATTCCTTTCTACTCATCACACCATCCAGATGCGCACTATTAGCTCCCTATGCTTTAGCGTTGCGCACTATTAGCTGCCTATCTTTAGTGTTGCGCACTATTAGCTCCCTTTTTTTCGGACTTTTGCCTGGGATTCGAACCCCCATGGAACCCCCAACTGTGCGCCTGAGAACCCATACCTTGAACCATTACGCCACTGGACAAATAGTTAAGAGTTCCAAAAGTTTGTATATAAATGTAGAGGTACAGCCAAATGTGTCATAGCCTGACTGACAAGGCAAGGCAGTGTACTGGCAGCGAGCCAGGGACAGTGCAGTGCATGTGATTCTCACGTGTCACGCAGGCTTTCCAGTCCATGCGAATGGACTCGGGCATAAGCAGTGCACTACAACCAATGGCTTAGTGTGTCCTCCCAAATGTACAGCGCCCAATGTATAGCCACCCATTGTTTAAATGTCAAACGTTTACGTGTGCATTTAAACCCAAATTCCCAGACAGCCCTTGTCTGTACACGTGATTTTTCACGTGGCCTGCACAAGCGCACTGCAGCGGGTTAGCCGCCTACACTGCTCTACCACGCTGGTAGCATGCAAACACCAACGAAAGGTCAGTCAGCCTGCCCCGGACTACACTACCAATAGGAACGCATGCACGCACGCAAAGAACACACGTACCGTTGACTAGGTAGGTATGCGCCGTTCGTCCAGCCAAGGGGAGGAAAGGGGGTTTAACCCATTCCACGTTAGGTTGATTGCACCACGCGTCCTTGTACAATGTACTCGACCACAGCAGGGTTAAGCCAATGGACCGCCCTTGTCTGTACACGTGGTCTGCACAAGCGCACTGCATCGCTTAGCCGCCTACACTGCTCTAGCCAGGTAGCACGCAAACACCAACGAAAGGTCAGTCAGCCTGCCCCCGACTACACTACGACTACGAACGCATGGACGCACGCAAAGAACACACGTACCGTGACTAGGTAGGTATGCGCCATTCGTCCAGCCAAGGGGTTTAACCCATTCCACGTTAGGTTGATTGCCCCACGCGTCCTTGTACAATGTACTCGACCGCAGCAGGGTTAAGCCAATGGACCGCTGCAATCCGAAATAGCAAGCGCCCTTGGCCGGCTAGTTGCAGCACCGCAATTGCCTGCCCCCAAAAAAAAGGCAGTGGCGCTGTCTCTAGCTAGCCGTCCGTTTAGTCCCCTCTATACAGTGTGGCATTGTCCGTCTCCCCGGCTAAGCGTCTAGGCTAAATAGCTCCTTCCAAAAAGGTAGTTTCAGTTGAGTGTACGGTGCAACCATTTTGATTACTGTAGTCTCGCATAGGGCTCGTGTCTTCAAAGCACTCGAGCAGTCCATTCATTTTCCTGGATCTGTTTTTTGAGAACTAAAGGTCATGAGCAAGGAGAAACCGTTCATGAATCCCGAAGAAGAGGAGCGGGAAGAAGGAGAGTGTACGCCGACAGAGAGCGAGGCGAGCTCGTCTGACACTGAGGACGGAGAAGTGAAGTCACCGCCGCGCCGCCGCCGTCGGCTCCTCCTGCCCCCTCAGCCGATTGATCCCAGCAGTGACAGTTCATCCACCGGCTCTCCACTTAGCCCGCCAATTGACGAGGCACTCTTGTCCGAGCTGGCCAACCCACGACCCAACTGGCGCCCATGGGAATTGGTGTGTATTTTTTAGTTGACTCATACTTAGCTACCTAGGTATGTTTCATATTTTTTTTTTAGAACTCGCAACAGGCCGGAACGTCGGCTCAGCAGCAGCCGTCCCGAAAACCGGAAACGTCAAATCAGCAGCCTCCACCAAGTGATGGCGATTGTCAGGTGTGGTTTTAGATTAGCCCGTCAACTGTTGATCACTGTTGCAACAAAATCGATTGCAGCCTGGACCATCAGCCGCTGCCCCACCGAATTGCGCCATCACGGACATGGGCGTTAGACGCAGCCCTAAATTTGGCAGTGCCGAGCATCGTTTCAAGATTAGACTCGGCCCCAACTTCAACATTGGCAGAGAGTTGGGCAACGCCCTCCGCCATGTCTACAAGAGGGCCTTTGGCAACGCGCCTCCTGGTTCACGCGTTGGCGTCACCCTCAGACACCCCAGTCTGTCTGGCGCAGCTGGTGTCCCACTCAAGAGTCTGGAAGAGGTACACTGTTTGCATACACTCCATATGTACATAGGTACATACAAATGCACATGTTGTAAACATTTGTACCGTAAATCCTCCAACAGGGCGCCCCGTCTACAGAGAGGTTGTAGTAATAGTGCCCCCCCCAAGGGGAGGCAGGTTATGATGATTTGAACTACCTAAAGAACACCAGAATTTTGACTTAAAGGCACTTCAAAATGTACACATGTACATTCGCATCCGAATTTACTCATGCCTTATAGGCTGACCCTGAGCAGGCAGCTCAACTATTTGAGGATGTTGCCCAAAGCAACAAAGATATCCCAGTTGAAGAGTTTGAGGTGGATGGAAAAATTGTGCATCCACCCAAAAGAATTGGCGCCAGACGCATCATCAACCTACCCACCAACCGTCAGCGGCATGTGGTGATGAACCCTAAGGCCTACGTCGAAGCACGACATGGCAGGCATGGCTGTCTCATAAAAATTACAAACACTGACAACTGCTGCCTCCTTCGCAGCATCGTCACTGGAATGGCTCGGTTAGTTTGATAGGTTCCTCCAGTGTAATTATTTTATTTTTTTTTTATTACAGCGAGTGCAAAGACGAAAGCCGACAGTCAGCCGCCTTTTACAAGACGATCAGGCAGGGCGACAGAGCGAGGCACACACTGCAGAAGAACGAAGCCATCCGTCTCGCCGAACGTGCCGGTGTCAATTCAGAAGGGCCCCACACTCTCCAAGACGTCAAGGTTTTACTACCATGAATTTATTAGATGATAAGCGCTAGAGATTCTGTCTCTTTTGTAGCATATTCAAGAGCTTCTGGCACCCGAAGGCTGGCAGATTCGTGTCTTCGACCTGACGCACTGCGCAACCCTCGTGTTTATTGGGCCTCCTGCCGACAAAACGATCAACATCTGTCTGCTTGACAACCATGCGTCACTCATCTGCAGTGTCGCTTCCTTCCTGTAAGTGACTCTGCAATACAAAAGAATGGTGCGCCACTGCATGGCATGACAACTCTAGGCAGTGCCATGCCTATTGTTTCAAATGTGACACACCATACAAGAACAAGGATAGGCATCGCTGTGAAGCTGTCTGTCCAAGGTGCCTTGTCCTTCCACATCGTTGTTCCAAGGAAGCCTATCGCCGCTGTGATGACTGCAACCGTTGGTTTCCCAGGTAACATTCAATGTCCACATGTTGAGTGCATACCGTAAATTCTCCAATAGTAACTAGAGAAAAATACCATTAGTGTGTGTGCATTCCTTCTCTTCCAGCTTGGTCTGCTTCGATGCGCACAAACGCTCAACTGCTGCTGGGCAACTGACGACCTGTGACACGCACAAGGTGTGCGCCGACTGTGGAGTGGGTCTCCGTCGAGACAAACCACACGTATGTGGCCAACGACCATGCCAGCGCTGTGGCGAAATGGTTGACAAGGAGCTCCTGCCAGACCATCTCTGTTTCATTCAGGTACATACACAGATTGGTACACACCAAATTTGTCAATATTAAATTTTTTCTGGAATTGCAGCCACTTAAAGAGAAAAAGGTAAAGCAAGATCAGGAGCGCGTGAAGAAGCTCATCTTCTTCGACATGGAGTCGCTGCTCACGCAGTCAGCTCAAGGATACGAGCATGACGTTGGCCTAGTCTGTGTTCAGCAGACTTGCACCAGCTGTATGGACAACTGGCGCGCCGATGGCGACTGTCTCAACTGCGGCCCTCAACAACTCATTTTTGAAGGGGACGACGCTCTGAGCACCTTCGCCCACTGGCTCTTCTCTGAACCCAACAACAACGCCGTTGGTATGCACATATTTCTCAGTAAGATATTAACTGAAATTGCGCATACAGTGTACATGATTCAGCTCTGGCACACAATGCCAGTGGCTACGATGGCGTGCTGCTGTGCAAGCAGCTGCTAGAAGACAAGGTCAGCCCAGAACTCATAAACGCTGGCCTTCGAATTATCTCCATGGACTTTAACGGTGTGTCTGTCAAGGACTCGCTTCGGTTCTATCCTGGTTCCCTCTCCAAAATGGCCAAGGCTTTCAACTTACCAATGAAAAAAGGGTTGGTGCTTTTGAAGGGGACCTTTATCACTGACAGAAACGTACACTATATTCAGCTACTTTCCATATTTGTTTTACAACCGTGAGAACCTTAAATACGTGGGTGCAGTACCTGATTTGGAAAATTACTGTCCCGACACTCGCAAGCCTGCAGATAGGGAGGAACTGGTGCGCTGGTGGCAGGAACAAAGGGACAACGAGGTCGTCTTCAAAATGCAGAGTAAGAAAAAAATTATATATATACAACAAACAATCATAAAACACCAAAAGCATTTAGGTGAGCTGAAAGACTACTGCACCAGTGATGTGAATATATTGCGCCAAGCGTGCCTAAAATTGCGTGCCGCCTTCTTGGCCGAGACGAAGATTGATCCGTTTGCAAATGCAGTGACTATCGCGAGCGCCTGCAGCGCTGTCTATCGTCTCAATGACTTGCCAGCCAACACCATTGGCATCGTACCCATTGGAGGCTACCGTCGAAAGGTTCTGCAAACAAGGCATTCACGAGAAAAAATGTCTCAAACTGTTTTGTAGGCCAACCAAAGTGTGCAGGCCATCAAGTGGCTCTCGTGGTTCGAAAGGACGAATGACGTGCATATCGAGCACGCTGGCAACAGCAATGGTGAACGACAAATCGGACCCTACTTTGTAGACGGGTACATTTCTAAACTCACTTTTTTTTTTCGACGCATTATATGTAAATGTAGTTTATCAGTATACATTTTAGCCTTGACGAAACAAACAAGACGATCTACGAGTTCAATGGCTGTGCCTACCACGGTGAAACTTTTTCGAGATTTGTATGTCCTACTTTTTATTTCTTTTTGACAAAACATACAACGCTGGATACCCCACCGGTGGCACTCTAGAAGGGAAACATAGACTATTGTATAGAAACGGCCACTGTAGGTACATAGGTGGTCCCTAATTGAGTGTTTATGGTGCCTTAAAAGATGGCTATTCAGGCTGCGACAAGTGCATCTTCAACCGTGAGCTGAAGGTGCCCGGCTCGTCTCTGAGTATGGACGACGCGCTGAATCGAACGCTGGACCGCCAGAAGTACCTGGAAGGTCGAGGCTACACCGTTGTGGTCAAGTGGAGCTGCGAGCTGGCCCGGGACCTGCGTGCAAACCCCGACATGCGTCGAGCCTTCAGCGACATGCAAGTCGTTGGACCGCTCAATCCCAGAGGTACGCGCATTTATGGACTCATCGTCTAAAAACGGTGAATTTTTCCATGTCTGGGTGAATGTATGGATCCGTATGTGTATGTAGGTACCGTAAATCCTCCAATAGTGGCCCCCCGCGGCACTATAGTTTCAATGTCTCTCAAGAGAGGGGCACTATTAATTTCGTCAGATTTTTTGCGCAATTTTGCAGCAAAATTTAACATTAAAATACCTTAAAATGCACACATGTAGCCGGAATTGAAAAGTTTAATTGAAATACTTGTATTGCACTCATGATTACACACCATGCATGCACTTTTAATGCAACTGGGTAGCATTTAAAATTTGATTTTGCCGCGAATTTAAAATTGACTTACCCCGGGGCCTTCTATTGGAGGATTTCCGGTATGTATGTATGCTTTAAAAATTGCCTCCGCCCCCCCTTTTCGCCAACAAAAGTCCACCACCTATATTTATGCCCCCCCTCCTGCGGTTCGAATGAAAGCCCCATATGAGTGTACCCATTACAGAGGCCCTCTATGGTGGAAGAACCGGTGCGACGAAGCTCCACCATCATGCCACGGACCAGCAACGGCTGCGTTATGGGGACTTCGTTTCGCTTTATCCTGCCGTTCTGAAAGAGGTTCATACAACTTACAAAATAACGTTTTACCGTAAACCCAGGGTTTACTGTATGTTCATTTTTTTATGTCTACTACTTTCAGGAAGAATTCCCCGTTGGCGTCCCAAAAACAATCGTGGAACCTGGACACACCGACGTCTCTCAATATTTTGGTACGTTATGCTTGTACTTCCACTGACAAAAAGTATGCACAAGCATAGATTGATCGCAGGTCTAGCCAAGGTAAAGGTTGTTGCTCCACGCGCTCTCTTTCACCCCGTGTTGCCGATGCGACTAAACAAGCTCTACTTCGCCTTGTGCTCCAAGTGCCCCAGTCAAAGACGAGCCCACTGCACACACTCAGACGAGGAACGCAGCTGGATCGGGACTTACGTCACTCGAGAACTCGGTTCGTGGGTCACAATCGAGCAGAGTCACCCTCTAATATTGCCCCCCAATATGTATGTTGGCTGCATAATTTGGTGTTCACTTTTGCAGAGCTAGCCGTGTCCAAAGGCTACCGCATTGAGCATATCTATGAAGTGCTCCATTATCCCGACTCGATGAAGTGGGATGGAGAGGACATGGCCACCGGTGGCTGTTTAAACTTATGGCAATTGTAAAAAATGCACACAAAGGGCATGTATTCAGGTCTCTTTACCAAGTACGTGGCTCGCTTCCTCAAGGCCAAAGCCGAGGCGTCCGGCTTCCCTGAGGGGGTGACCACCGACGAGCAGAAGCAGCAGTACGTGGACGACTTTGAGAGAGCTGAGGGCGTCCGTCTCGACTTGGACTCCATCGAGAAGAACCCTGGACGTCGCGAACTTGGAAAACTTTGCCTCAATTGTCTTTGGGGTAAACCTTATGGTTACTTGTATTACCTCCAATAGTGCCCCGGGGCACTATTCTTACAACCTCTACTTACCCAGGGCCACTATTGGAAGGGGGTGGGGCTTCTATACTTTCAACCTTAGACTTTTGAATGGTAATGCTAATTTCGCAGTCAAAATTGCCAATTTTGTGGTCGATTTACCAATAATAGTTGCTGAAACGTGCAATTATTGGCTAGTAGTAGTGTGTATACAGGATATAAATGTACCTACCACTTATTTTTGCCCATAAAAGGCACATGCCATAACATACCACTTACCACCAGGGGCACTATACTTACCTTGACGTATCCTGAGAGGGGCACTATTGGAGGGGGCTTCTATTGGAGGATAAAACAAAAATCTGGCAATTTAGGCAAGTTCGCCCAGCGGCCCAACATGCCTAAGCGGCAGTTTTTCAGCGACGTCGAGGAATTTCAAAAAATTGTGTTTGACGACACAATTGAGGTGAATGCCCAACGAGTACAGCAGTGAAAACTCTTACACTAATGCATATTAAGGTCACCGACTTCACGCTCGTCAACGATGAAATCGCCATGTTGACCTGGAAAAAAAGAGAAGATTTTGTCGACCAAAATCCGCTGACAAACGTCGTCATAGGAGCATTCACCACAGGTCGTGTTTATTTCCGTGAATTCTCCAATAGTACTCAACCATCCATTGGAGACGTAGCAGCTACACGGGGCACTATTGGAGAAGGGGTGACACTATTTGTAATTTTTTTTTTTAGCCTGGGCGCGGATGCGCTTGTATGGCGTCTTGGACAAGCTGAGAGACAGGGCTCTATACTATGACACGTAACTATTTCCTTTTTTTTTGCATCCAAATTCATAAATGTTCACATTTTCTCAGAGATTCGGCCATTTTTTACGAAGATGTGGACAACCCCTTGCTGGAGTTCGGCAGCAACCTTGGCCATTTTAAAGACGAAGTCTCGTCGACGCAGCGCATGGTGGAGTTCGTCTCGACGGGCTCCAAGTCCTACGCTTACCGTCTGGTCGACGCCAACTCCGGGGTGGAGACTTTCGAGGTCAAGGCCAAGGGGATCACGCTCAGCCACGAGGCCGGCCAAGTCGTCAACTTTGGCGCCATGAAAGAGCTGGTCCAAGAGTTCACCCAGGGCTGCCTGGACAACAGAGCGCTGGCCGTACCCACATCGCGGTTCGTCCGCACTGAGCACTTCTCTATCAAGACGGTCGCAGCGCAAAAGAAATTCGCTGTCACATTCGACAAGAGGGTAGTTCGAGAGGACGGGGTCAACACTTTGCCATATGGCTTTTAATCTCATTCGTGATTGGTGCTGCAGTAAGCTGACGTTCTTCTCAATGGCCTTGCGAGTACCTACCGTAAATCCTTCAATAGTTTCCCAACATTATGTTTTCAGCCGCACCTGGGAGGGGGGTATATATTGTTTTGTCCATGCAACCGGCCGTCTTGACCGGGGCACTATTGGAAGATTTACGGTGCGTTGTGCGTAGGTTCATTCCGCAATGCGTCAGCGTGCGAACGTGCTTGTTTGTCGTGCTACAATGCGCTGTTGTTTGCTTGTGTGCTTGTTTGCGGTGCTGCAAGACGCTGCTACTTGTTTGCTTGTGCGGGCGTCGTTCCGTGCTTGTTTGTTGTGTTGCAATGCGCGGTTACCTTCCTTGTTCGCTTGTGTGCGCGGCCCCCGTGCTTGTTTGCTTTGTTGCATTATGCTGCTACCTATTTGTTTGCTTGTTTTATTTGTTGGTTTGTGCTGGGGTCGTTCGGTGCTTGTTTGCTGTGCTACAGTGTGCTGCCTATTTGTTCGTTATTTGTTGTATGGCACTGCTGCCTTTATTGTGGATGCCCGATAGCAAGTATACTGTGGATTGGCGCAATATCAAAAATCACCGTTTCCACCCTTTCCGAAGCCAGTAGTGGTGTCCGTGAGACAGCTGGTGCATGCAGTACTCGTGCAGGGAGCGAAAGACCGCATAGTCGCAGGCGCTGCAGACAATGCATCCGTCGTCATTGATTGTAGGAGTTGGAAGTTCGAGGGCAATTACAGCAGCCGTCACAGGATCATAATGGTAGAATGGTGCCTTGCAATCCTTGGTGCAGTGGCCCTCCTGGCAGTGGACTTTGGACCAGTGTTCAGCAAACTTTTCCATTTCGCTGTATTTTTTGGAAAGTGATTACTTACACGAGGTTGAAACGCTCTTAAACCAAGAAACAGTACAGTACTTACGGTGTGGGTACTGTAGTCTGCCCAGTATTGCGTTGCGTTCGCCTGGTCAGTCAGTCAATATGAGTCGTTGGTCGGAAATGTTTCCTTTATGGAATACGCTGTTTGGAACAAGGATCGAAGTCACTCCAAAAGATGTTAATCTCAAGGTGACAGAGGCGTACATGGAGGTGCTGCGTCGTTCCACACCATCGGCAAAAATTTCCGTTGACCTGTTACCAAGCGGCTCTACCGATCGAAAGTCCGTTGGGCAAGTGCCAGCAAAACGGGCTGCGGATGTACAACCTCAAGATGTAATCGAACTGATCAATGGCTTGTTTGCTGTTCAGGAGGCGGGCAATGAGAAGTGCGCAGTGTATGTGTCGTTTGTGATCGACGAGGGTTTTTATTGATCAGTGAAGCAAATTATCGTACAGCGTTCTCTTATCACGTGGAACCATGTGCGCTGTCGCTGGATGGCGCAGGAGCAATTGAACAAATTTTCTCGAATCAAATGGTCTTGTCTTTGTCTCCCCTTTATAGAGCCACTCGAGAAGCAAAATTATGCTGCTTCCAACAATTTTCGGGTGCTCGTAAACAATCAAACCGGATGGAGTCAATGAAACGTCCGACTTTAAATGGGGCCACATTTTCAGAAACTTTTCTTTGATTTCAGGTGACATGTCGTTAACAACTGTTTCATTATCATTTTGTTCACTCTCTGCAGAACTCCTGCTTTCAAAGTCCTCAATGGGGATCAGTCGAAATTGTCTCATGGTTGAAACAAAATAACCTTCTCAGGTTCCTCGTGCAGGGTGCGGACCCTCAGTTCCTTTCTCGTTTGTGGGTCCAAGTCAATGACGAGAGGCGTGTAGTTGGGCAAGGTGTCCAACACTTTGGGTAGAAACGAGGCGTCGCAAAAGAGTTGGGTAGAGAGATGACGCAGAGGTGCTGCTAGTCTGGGACTATTCAAGAGAACAATGTAAAGTGCCTGGCGCAAAAACTGTCTGGTGACACTGTTGGAATATATTGATTGACAAGTGACAATGATTGTTGACTTGTAGTGGTTGCAGAATGCAGTCGCAATTTCTATATTTTCTGTATTTTTGTCCAAATCCTGCAAGCAAAAAATGCGCTATTTTGGTGAGACACCAAAATATCATCTTACCACTTGGAAATCGTCCAGGACAAACACAGAGTGGCCAGGCGTGCTTTGTAGTTCACTCTGCAGGTACGAGAGTAGATTCCACTCCTGCTTCCACTGTACAAACTCAATGTGAGAACTTGGCTCGAAATTGTCTTCAAACTTGTGCAAGTACACAATTCTCTCAGGTGGTTCCACAAAGAATTCGGTTTTGTGTGTCAGCAAGTGGTTAACGATAAAAGTTGTCTTTCCCGATCGAGTTGCACCAAGAAAAAGCACGAGGGAACACGGTTGAATTTTTAAATTTGATGGTGAAACGACATCCATAATGAAATGACAACGACTGGGAAGTGATCACTGAATAGTATACGGTACCTACAGTAATCAGACGAGAAGGTTTTCAACTCTGTAGTCAGATGTGACTCGGAAGATGGCGGCAGAGAAGAACATGCAATAAACGGTGATATTCTCATCCAGGGCGTCAGCGTGCTTGGTAGATACGGTGGCCTGAAAATTTGAACTTGTTTTAGTCCGAAACGATGTGTTTTACAACTACAAACCAGGCATCCCCGTGCAGCGTTGGGCACATCTAGTGGGTCCTTTCCAGACTTTGTCAAGTCCAGCACACAAATGAAGAACCCTGTTGACAGTGAGTCTCTTGCAATCGCCAGCTGGCCCTTGTGCGACATGGTACGATAAAGGTGGTAGTAGAGAGAGCTGTAATCCTCAAGGCCGGGCGAAATTTCAAGCCTGTTCTCCTTTCCATCCAGATGGACGGCAACTTCAGTGCACCCGTGTGGCATAAATTCAAATGGGTTGACCTTGTCATCGTCCACCAACTCCTTGGTAAAGAAAATGGCCACCTAGAAATTGTAAATGACCCATTTTTTTGTGTAATTGTCCGTTCCAAACCTTGGAGGGATAGTTCTGCAACATTATTTGACTGCTCGTTGTGTGGGTAACTCCTTTCATGGCATTGTACTTGTACACTTGGGTATCTGAACAAACTATTCCTCTGGAGTTACTAAGAGAAACGGTAACTCAATCACCTTCATAGGGGATCTCAATTTGCTTCAGCTGTCTTGGCAAATTTGTCTTGCAAACTGCAAAATTGACCGAAAATTCAAAATTTGTGAGTTGCATTTTCAGTGGTTTCGATTTTTCGTGGTCACGTATTATGGAAAAATCGGAACTTTCAAATTCAAATTCAACTGCAATGTCAAGCAATGACGGAATGTATGGACACTTCTCCCCAGCAAACTGAGGCAATGGAAGATGACTCCTCAACTCCCACGGGATGGAGTAGTGCAACTTGTCTAAAAAGAATGGGAATACACTCTCTGCACTGCAATGCACTTTAAAGCATGACCATGTCTTTTGAGCTGATAGCCAATATCTGTCTTGGTCATAGGGGCTGAGTCGAGTCCCCATCCTAAAAGGTTTTTTTTTTGTTATGTTGTCGATTCCCCTATTTGTTTGTTTGTTTACCCGATAAGCCAAAGTGAGTCTCTGCGTAGGACGTCTTGTCCACACAAAGTTTTCGAATGTAGTTTACGTAATTGAAGGAGTTCTGCGTAAAGATGGGACGGCCACCAACAAAGAGTGTAACTGCCGATATGCATGAGAACAGCGGCTCCTCAATGCAAGTGTAGCCTTCGCCTTCGATTATAGGCTCACCACCCATCGACACAGTTTGAAATTGCGCCAAAATGCTCGATCGAGAGAAGTCAATAAACAGGGCATTGCCAGATGGAACCTAATGAAATAATGCATTGCAGTTTAAAATAGGCGCAACAGATGGTCTATGTACCTGAAATCGAAGGGTCAGTTTTCTGTCTAAGGTGACAGGAAACACACAGCTGCTTTTCAAAGACACGTCATAGTTCTCAATGATTTGGTTTTGGTAGTTTGCACATACTGGAGTGACTTTCTTCCTTCTAACAGCAGTAGACATCGTAATTGAAAGAGAAAAACGACACAATGATCACGAATCAGTCGAAAAAATCGAGCCGGCAACTTACAGTAATCTTGGTTGTGTACTGTAGTTCAGAATTTAGCAAGCGTAATCGAAACACGGATTTTCTTGGGTGGATTTTTGTGGGATGCAGACGGGTAATTGGGCCGCTGCCAAGAATCGAGTAGTCTTGCACTGTAGAAAAGCAGCCCAATAGAGGCCACTGCATGGAGTTTAGTTGAGTCACCATAGCATCATCCAATGTTGCATAGATAAATTGTCCAGACTCAATGCCAACCAGAGACAAATTGCATAGTCGAACGTACGTAGCTTTTGGAAGTTGAATTATAAACTGGGGTTTAGTTTCTTCAATGTACACCCTGTCCACCAAGTGAGTCATTCTGCAGGCTTGACTAGACTCAGCTGCTTGGCGTAGAACCAACGGTTCAAACGTGTTCCCGCCAAATCGGCAACTGCAAAGAGAACAGGTCTGCCGGTGGTATTCTCAGCACAGATTTTGAAAATCTCCTCGGTGTAACGATTCTGCCCAGTCGCAACGGCACGATTCAATTGAATTCTGACAAAGTCTCCAACTTTTAGTCCTAGTCGGTTTGAAGGTTTTGAATTTGCGCGCTTTTTCAATTCCTCCGCCACAATATGCTCGTTTTGGGAATCAATTTCAATGGGGCTGGCTCCGTGAAGACGGTCCAATGGCCGTGTATTGAGAGTATTTTGAAAATCTTCTAGGTGGTCCACAAATCTTTTGGTCTTGTTTTGCAATTGGTAGGACCGAATTATTTTCTTTAGTAATTTAATTCCCAGTTCTGCAAGATGCGCCTTGTTTGGTTGTTGAAACGCAATTTGGTGAAAAATTCCCTCCCTCTCCAGAAGTGTTGAAAATGGTGCACCGAGAAATTCAGAGCCTAAAAATGGAGGGTTCTATATTTTTGTCCAATGCGTTACAATGCACACCTTGGTCAGCCTGCAAGACTTTTGGCTTCCTGCCAGTCAGTAATTCGGAGAACGCCTCAGCGGTTTCTTTGGATGTCTTGTTCTTTAGGGGCTTTAGGAATGTGTACAGGCTCAAGGCGTCAACGACTACCAATCTAAACAAAAACTACATTAGACATGGGACACAGGGGGGAGTAGCTTTACATGGCAGAAATTCTGTTGCTCCGGAGAATAGGGAGTGGAAAAGTGCACTGATCTGCAACCCAAACTTCGTCAACAGCTGTCACGAGGAGGGTCCTCCGCACAAACTTTTCTTGTTGCTCTTTTTGGATGGTTAGGGAGGGTACGTACTCCTTTAGAACTCTTGTCAATGCTTTTAAACCAATGTCAAAACCAGATTGTTTAAGATATTTCTGGAACTGAACCACAGAACTGTATGCGCCAGGCGTTGTAGGCTTCAGATAGAGAAGGACAATGGAGTCTATTTGCGCTTTTGAAAACGGATACATCGATAATGACACGTACACCACAAACAAACTGTCGAGAGGCACCGTAATCACTTTTTTGCAAGGTTGAGTACGGTAGTACAGAGGGCCTCAATTGTGGCAATTTTCACGTCATGCTGAAGACTGTCGCTCATCTTCATGTCGCTCTCCTTGTCCTCCTTCACTGGCTGCTCCTCCTCCTCATTGCCTCGGGCCTCGGGCTCCAACTTGGGCATGTCCTTGAACATCTCGAACGCCTCCAGCATCTGGAGCATCTCGGGCGTTGCCGCGTCGAACCCTTGCAAGACGGGGCCGGGGTTGTCCATGTTGTTGTCCTGGTCGTGGCTGATGTGAAAATCCGGAAAGAACTCCAAGATGGGGTTCCAGACCTCCACCGTATTCGTCGGGGGGTGCTGAGCCTCAGTCCAGTTGGGGAGGTCCGTCGTGCACGACGCACTGATAGCGTCCAGTTCGTCAAAGAACGACTGCGAAAAGCCTTGATCCATTTTTTGAAAAGTGGAATGAGAAAGAGCAAGACTGACGAGCGTTGGCTAAGGGCCTAAGTTTTGAACGCACTGTATACCACGTGTTCTGCATGTGCACTGCATGTTTGTGTTTTTTTTTTGTCAGTTAAAAAAGCTAAACAGTACTGTACTGACTGCGTGGTTTCCACCCAATTCAAACATTCGAACGTTTTCAACACCAAATGGAACATCACATGGACATAATCGGAACTGCGACTACAAGAGCTTGTCCAACTTGTCAACAAGGGTTTCACTGATCTTCTTGGCAAGACATTCGATCAGGCGTTGCTTGAGCTCTTCCAATTCTTTCTTGTAAGGGCAGTCTTCTCCACAGATGGGCAGCGTGTCAGGGACGAGGGTGGACATGGAGCAGGAGGAAGAAGTAGGACTTTCCACACTGTCCTCGGCGTTGGCGAATGGCAGGGGACCATGCCACGTAGGTGGGGGTGTCTTGTTCATCCATTTCCAGCCAGTGCGCTCATCGATAGCGTTCTGTCGTTGCAGTTTGGGAGGAGTTTCCATGATTGAAGATCAAATGATACCAATAGCCTGGGACCAGTGTATTTATGCCCTTCATTTGAATGTACGGTAGGATACTGTACGTGCTTTTTTTTCAGTCTACGGTACCATTACTGTATTGCCATTTGGGTGACTCTCAAATCTAGTGCTCAGTCTGTCCGGATTTGAATTTGCAATGTCGACTAAAATGTGCCCTGAGGAGTACTTCTGCAAACTGTGCAACTTGGCATGCTGGCGAGCTGAGTTCTACAACAGACACATTGAAGGTATGTATTCTGTTCTTTCCTTGTTCAAGTTCTTGCTTCTACTATGCTTTACTCAGGTGCAAGACATGCGATGAGCGCTGGTTTGCCAACCCCTGTCAAAGAATGTCCGTCAGAGTACTACTGTGCTGAGTGCAAGCTACCTTGCTGGAAACCGGAAATGTTCCAGAGACACATCCAAGGTGTCACGTGTACACTCTTGTCAGTGTCTATAAATACCAATAATTGTTTACAGGAAAACTGCATGCTGAAACCGTTGGACTCAAGAAAGACGACAAAGGACCCAGTTTCTGCGACGTGTGCAACCGAGGCTTCCTATCGCATTTTGGCCTGGAGAGGCACATCAACAACAATGCGATTCACAAGCGACTCGTCAACGGAGAGAGCGTGTGGAGGTGCGACGTCTGCCCTAACATCGTCTGTTTTGGAGAAGACTACGTTCAAATGCACTTGGCCTCCAGAGGCCATCAAGAGAAAACTGAACCCAAGGAGAACATTGATCCTGTGACACAGTGATTCCATTGTCCACTGCGATTCCAGTTATCGCCTTCTGATTAATCACGGCATTTCTATATCCATACTACCATAAATCATCTAATAGTGCCACCAGGCTTTCAACCTCTAATTACATTTACTATTGTAGGGGAGACTATTAGAGGATTTTACAGAATGTAAGTATTCTGAGAAATTCGGTTATACGGTATCAGTTTATATATGACAGTATTTTTTCCTTCTTGGAAAATCAAACTGGGAAACGTCTGATCGAAACCCAACTGTTGTAAAGGAAGCCTACAGAAAGACTAACTACAGTAGTCTACATTGAAGGGTATAAAAGGCAGTCATCACAAGAGGTGTCGTCAGTCTTTGCCCCCTCGATAAAATTCTCTGAAATAGAGAAGGATGAACACCAACCTGTGCAAAGCAGAACGACTGGCGGGGATGCTGAAAGAGACGGATGGAAACTTCATCTACCTTCTGAGGTGCTGCAATTTCAAACTTTTTGATAGGCGAGCGGGCGTTACCGTAGGTTACGTTCAGTAAGTGCTACCGCGTCCTGGGCATGCAAACAATGCACAAGTGCATGGAGGATGCCCTCTACAGCTGCCTCAATGGCGAGACAAAGAACGATGGGACTGGAGAAGTCAGATCGCTGGGGGGTGCGCTCATCAACCAGATTCGTACTGGACCACGGACGTCCGGACAGCAGATCAAGAGCATTGGCCTGCGTGTCCCAAGAAACAAGCGAAACTGATTGTTGCATCTCTAGAGGCAATTTTGACATCTTCGTCGTGTTAAACTGCGTGACTGTGTTGCATTTAGAGTGACTGTATCCATCTGCGCGTGCTATACGTTGGAAGAAAATCGATCGATTCAGTGGATGGGCTAATTGCATCCTTCACGGTACATGCATTGGGTTGAGACACAGAGAGAGAGAGAGAGAGAGGTGCTTCGTATGTACATAGCTGCATGTAGCCGGCCACGGGCGCTTGCTATTTCGGATTGCAGCGGTCCATTGGCTTAACCCTGCAGTGGTCGAGTACATTGTACAAGGACGCGTGGGGCAATCAAGCTAACGTGGAATGGGTTAAACCCCCTTTCCTCCCTTGGCTGGACGAATGGCGCATACCTACCTAGTCAACGGTACGTGTGTTCTTTGCGTGCGTCCATGCGTTCGCAGTGTAGTCCGGGGCAGGCTGACTGACCTTTCGTGCGTGCTCCCAGACTAGAGGAGTGTAGGCGGCTAAGCGCTGCTGTGCGCTTGTGCAGGCCACGTGAAAAATCACGTGTACAGACAAGGGCTGTCTGGGAATTTGGGTTTAAATGCACACATAAACGTTTGACATTTCAACAAACGGTACATTTGACATTGGGCGCTGTACATTTGGGAGGACACACTAAGGCATTGGTTGTAGTGCACTGCTTATGCCCGAGTCCATTCGTATGGACTGGAAAGCAGTAGTCTGTATGACACGTGAGAATCACATGCACTGCAGTGTCCCTGGCTCGCTGTGGAGGGGGATGCGTGTCATACAGTACACGGCTTGCCTTGTCAGTCAGACTATGACAACGAACATTGGACTCGTCCCTCTACATTTATATACAAACTTTTGGAACTCTTAACTATTTGTCCAGTGGCGTAATGGTTCAAGGTATGGGTTCTCAGGCGCACAGTTGGGGGGTTCCATGGGGGTTCGATTCCCAGGCAAAAGTCCGAAAAAAAGGGAGCTAATAGTGCGCAACACTAAAGGATAGGTAGGTAATAGTGCGCAACGCTAAGCATAGGGAGCTAATAGTGCGCATCAGGATGGTGTGATGAGTAGAGAGGAATCTGGCCATAATTGAATTAGCAGTAGGCGAAAGAATGGGGGGGGGGGCTAATAGTGCGCAACGCTAAAGCATAGGGAGCTAATAGTGCGCAACGATAAAACATAGGGAGCTAATAGTGCGCACCAGGAAGCTCTTGGAATGTGTGATGAGCAGAAAGGAATGCACAGAAGCTAATTGAATTAGCAGTAGCTGCGATGAGTTGCAACATTTAAACAGTAGCAACGTCGCCACATATTGCAACATTTAAACTGTAGCTCCTGCGCATTCTTTGCATTCCATACATATTTGCGCACTATCCCGCCCCCCCCCACTACTCCCTCTCCCCCCCCCCCCCGTCTGGATCCGCTAGTGGTCAACGTAGCGTCTAAATTATAGCGTATATTGGCGTTTTATACCACTAAAGCGTCACAAAAAACTTCGTTTCTTCATTAAGTTGTTAATTAAGAAAACCTTAGAAAGAAGCTAGCGGGCGGGGTGAGGGGGGGGGCGAGCTGACACGATACATAACACAGTACATGCTGCTCTCTGTAGGCCCAGTCTCGCTACTGACCACGACCATGATTTTGGGGTTGTTTCCGTGACACGTTCCTACCGGTGGGTGACGTTCTCTTCACAGACATTTGTACTCTATGTGGCGAAAGGTTTCTAGACATTCCCTCGTTCGGTTTTTATGTGTCGTAATTCGTAAACCGGTCGCACTGGACGGCGGCGTCTTGTCGAAAGACAACGTGTTTAATTGCCGTCGTAAACACTGCATCGCAAGGCATCTCCTATGGAAGTGTCAGTGGGAAGTGGGAACGCACGTACAGAACGGATCAGCAGAACACGTTTTGGTGTAGGTAATTGCTGTTGTCTTGTCTCTCTCGGTGCAAGCGCCGAACGTCACAGCATGCGGTTTCTTCCTCTAACCACTCTGGTTTTTGTGCCACCCAGCACTAGCACGGCCTTCACCCAATCTAGTGTGGCAGCGGTCCAGAGCAGTATGAAAACAGCAGTAGCGATTCTCTGCCTGACCTGGATGGTCTGCGGCGACGTTCAGCACAAATCGAAGACCTGCAGTGCAGACTGGAATTCGCAAAGAGTTCACAAGCTCTACTGGTTTGCTGCTACGGCGACGCTGCACACTGACTGCAATGCTGGACGGCTGTCCAAATGCGCGGTTGAGTGCGATTCATTTCAATGACTTTGCCGCAAATTCCCTAGTGCTTTTCGCTCCATTACACCATGGCCCTGCTTTCGACATGCACCAGTGGCTCTAATGGAATATTTGGTGTAGGGTACATGGTACTTTTTTATGGTGCAAAATTTGCGTTTTGAAATTAAATACCGGTACAAATTATAAACTTTAATTCAATATTCACATTATGGGGCATATTTTGACCGTCGATCGCCATCGTATGTATGTTTAGACTAAAGCGCCGTGCACTGCGAGTGCAAGTGCTGCGAAAGACAGTGCCGAAGTGGCGCCCGTATTCATTTCGTCCGTCAGCGCGAAAGAGGCGCCTACGGGGTCCAGGTACGCTCCCCATTCAGTACAGACTGACTGTCTCAAGTTCTCTACTCTTGTGTTGTGCTCATGAAACAGTAATAAAAATAAGGCCATTGGAAATACGCACGAATTGATTCAGATATAGATTCGATTTCGAAATGAAGTGCGCGCAGAACTTGGCACTGAAAGCCATCAAATGCTCTACAAAATCATTTGAAAGACTTCTGCTTCTCAACGTTCACATGTTGTAAGACACAAATGGGTTGTTTTAGCAGTTTGCAAAACATGTACTAGTGTGAGTAACGCGAGATTTGATCGCTTACAACATGAAAGGACGAAGCGGCTCTACTCCACTTGACTTACACCGACAAGTTCGTTTCGTCCATCTGTTTTGTCAATTGAACTCGTATTTCACGCGCGCTGGCAGACAGTTGACGGCAGTGGTGTGCGAGTTGGACATCAACGGCGCTGTCGACGTGGACCAGCTGCCGAACGACGAGTGTCGCCGCGACTACGAGGAAGAGAAGGAGAAGAATACGGAAGAACAGAACAAAAAGGAACGAGACAAAGTGGACGAGAACGAGAAGCAGCGCGGCGAAGAGGACGCGGCGCAGGAGAGGGACGAGGATTGGGTCGACTACGAAGACGGACCCTCCAACAACAACAACGACAACTCCGTCGATTCCAACAGCGACGGCTCGCCGCAGACTCAGGCGGACCAGCAGAGCCAGCCGCTCACTGATGAGCAGCAAAAGGCGGCAAGTGGGTCCGAACATGGCACTCTTCCCTTCCCCACAACTTGTATACGGTGCGGTACTACGGTATGCTCCAGAGGACCTCCTCGATTTGCTGGGCCTTGTTGGCGAGGGAGTTGGCATCCCGCTGGGAATCATTGGCATCGGTATTCCAGTCGGTAAGGATAGTATGTGACGTCTGTTGACCTGTCTCGTCCGTCGACCACTGGAGCAGCTTGCGACGACGTCCTGACCGGCGGCACGCGGCCCGCCGATCTCTACCTCAGCGACCCTGGCCTGTTCGACCAGTACGAGCTGGGCATCAGCTGTTTGGGAGACATCAACGGGCACACCATTCGTTTCTACGCTTCTCAACAGGGCCCACTTTTGGGCGCGGTGGTTTCTCCGACGCAGTTCGCGGCGGCCACCTGCGAAGGCGGCACGTGGGTCGTGGACGGCGCTGCTCCCGAAATCTCGGGCTTCACGTTTGTCAACTGCACCGCGGGTGAAGAGTACCTATCGAGCACGCTGTACGCTAGTCGACAGTGTAGCACGCCTTTTGCAGCTTGCGCTCCAATCACAAGCAACCGACCGGTCGCGACGCGCGTGCCCGAGTTGCCAGCTGACGGAGAGGCGGCGTTCGAGGAGGGCGACGAGGTGGTGCTGAGCTGCGTAAAGACCGAGCGCAGCGACGCGCCCATCCGCCTCTTCAACGACGCCCTGCGGCCGCGCAGCGTCGGCGTCGTCAGCAGCACGCCAGCCACCGCGACGTGCCAACCAGACGGCAGCTGGGCCGTCGAACCCGAGGGCCTATTCGGATTTTATCGCGCCCGCTGTAGCGGAGGTGCGTGCGCCTGCCGCCACCGACGCTGCAAGTCGTTTAGAGAGGCGGTGTTTCAGTGTGCCTCCCGATCACTACCGATGGCTGGTACCGGGCACGCCTTAGGACCCAGGCGACAGAGCCGTTCATGGAGAAATCGCGAATTCGGATTCGCTGTCCCACGAGGGACGTCAACGGCAAGACGAAGACGCATCCAATCCGATTTATGACGACGAACCGCAGACGTACGGAGCTAATCGACACCGACGCGGCCGTCGCCCGGTGCAGGCGCACGGGACGGTGGCACATCGACGTCACCGACAGAAGCTACAACCGACGTTTCACTTACGTGCGCTGCACCGCAGGTCACTCACAACGAACAAACGAAATTGAGAAGTTCGAGGCATGCGCAAGTGTGCCGGCTTCGCTCAGTGTGTCCCACGATCACGTCGGACGATTGGTACGAAGCTGGTGTGGCCGGCATCGGCGGCGCCTCCGCTCTGTATAAGGAAGAAGAGGAGCTACAGCTGACGTGCCCCACTCAAGAAGTGACTGTCGGCGGCAAGTCCAGAACCAAGCAGAGTCCCATCAAACTGCTGACCGCAAAAGACGACACTCTACTCGGCGAGGTCGACGCCGAGACGACGACTGCGACGTGCCTCTCGAGCGCCAAGTGGCGCGTCGACGGCCGCGACTACAAACGCCTCACCTATGTCCGATGCAGCGCCAGTGCGTACCGTCATTAGTTACCAGTCGGGGTTTCATGCGCCACAACGGTCGTCCAAAGGGTGCTCGTCGCCCGTGACGACGAGCGGCTGGAAGGGCGCGCGAGTGCGCAAACTGCGGGGCGCCAAGTCGCCATATGTGGACGGCGATGAGCTACGCCTCATCTGCGAGACGGCGACCACGGCGGTCGGTCGGACGCGCTCCTTCCCCATCCGACTGTACACCGAGAAGGACGGCGACCTGCTGGGGAAGGTTGACCTTGAGCGGACAACGGCCACGTGCTTGGACAGCGCCCAGTGGAGCATCGACGGCGCCACGTACGACGACTTCCACTACGTTCGCTGCTCTGCCGGTCATCCTCTTGCCGTCGACAGCGCCTAGCGAAAGATCGCAGCCGGTAGAGCAGAGACCTTTTCCAGTCTGTCCCGAGGTCACGACCGATGTGGGCGGCAGAGAGGCCACCTTCGCGACGCAGCCCTCCCCTGCCAAGGAAGACGACTCGTTCGGCGCGAGCTGCGGCACGACCAACGAAATACTGCACTACCACAAAGTTCGAGGCGGCACCATGTTTTTTTCGTCCGTCTCGCCCCAGACCGTGTCATGCGAGAAAGACGGCCTCTGGCACCTCGTCGGCTTCGACATCCGCATCGTCAAAGGATTCGAGCACATCGAGTGCGGACGTAAGTTCGATCGTGGCTTCTGCGGTGTGTGTTTTGCGAGCGCGCGCGAGTGGGCAACGGAACGCAGCGAACGCGCCCATGTGTCCCGACACGGCCGGCTACATCATCGGCCTGAACCACGACTCGTTCGATTGCAGCGACTGCAAAATCAGATGGGGAAATCCGTTGTCTCAAGGTATGTGCCAGTCGGTAGGCGTCAGGTCACTTCGAGGAAGCACTCGACGTCGCCTCAGCGGGAGCGACAACGGAGCAGGCCTGCTACGACTTGTGTCTACACGACTCGAATTGCCTCACGTCAATTTGGAGCCAAGCGCTGACTAGCTGCTTCACGGTGCAACTGGCGACACCCGCCTGCCCGGATAAGACTCGAATCACGTGTACGAACTGCAAGTGGGTCGCGCACGCCTGCTGTTCGCGATCAATCGCGTCGCTGTTGGGAATTCTCGCCAAAATATCAGGATCATGCACAAGATCTGCAAGTGCAACGACAAAGTGCCCGCGGAGGGGCACAGGAACGCGCGCCGCGTGCTCATGAAGGCCTACAAGCTGCACAGCCCCACCTGCGACCTCACCAACGCGCAAATGGCCGCCGTGTTCACCGACAACTTCTGTCCTGCTCCTTAGAACGCAGTGGCGGCGTAGCCAAGGGGAGGGGTAGGGGGAGGGGGGGTATACCCCTCCCCGAGATGGGGTGAAGCCCAAAAAATGCAACAGGGTCCACCACCCTGTTGCAAAAATGCCCAGGCGAAAGAAGAGAGAGATAAAGCATTTTAGCTGGCTTGTAAGGTTAAAAATGCTCGATAGCAGCTCAAAATAGGTTAAAATTGCTCGAAAGTGGACCCAAAATAGGTTAAAGTTTCTCGAAAGTAGCCCAAAATAGGTTAAAAATGCTCGAAAGTAAGCCAAAATTGGTTCAAATGCTCGAAAGTAGCCCAAAATCTCAAAAAAATTGCCTGCGGCGCAACCGGGGGGACACTGTTAAAAAGTTGGAAAAACCAAATCCTGGCTACGCCACTGTTAGAACGTACCGTATCGTCGTGCGCGCACTGTACTGGCTAGTATGGTGCTGTTGGCGGTTACGGCTGCTCTGCTCCCAGCCTATTCATTTATTCGTATCCCGTATCCTCCTATAATGGTTCGAGACAATACGCGTCACGCGCGCGTCCGGGTGTCACTGTTCGTCGTTCACTCTCTCTCTCTCTCTCTCTAGATTCCGACTAGCAACAAGGAACGTAAGAAGAAGCACGCAGCCGACAAGACCAATAGGCGCTGCCAGTCAGCTCCTGCGCATCATTTTTCTGGCCAGGTCCGTGTAGCGCTTTGCCAGCGCCGGGTCCGCGGCGACGCCCAGTCCCTTCTGGTACATGAGGCCGACGTTGTGACAGCCCTGAACACGACCAACACAAGCCCATCATGCCCCCCACTTACTGCCAATGCACGCGCCATTCACTCCAAACGTCACTCCACGCCAAACAGCAAGTTCTCCACAGTTTGAATCACGCGTGCATGGCATGCTCACTACACACGCACACACGCAGACACCCATGCCATGATCTCTGTTCTCTGTACGCGCTGGCCATGGCCAGAGAGAAGCGGGCACTCACTTCCACTCCGCCCATGTCGCACGCTTTGAGCGCGTAGTGGAACGCCTTCGCGGGGTCGGCGGGCACTAAGCGCTCGATCGTCTTCTGCACCTCTACCTGTCGCGGGTCTGAACGCGTCCTCGGCAGGTGACAGAGCCGCTAGCGCCTGCGCACCAGGCAGCAGCGCCTGAAGCGAGACAGCGCACCTTTCTTGTCGGAGGAGAAGGCGTCGCTCGCGATGTACCAAGTGCTCAGCCAGTGGCACGCGTCCGCGCAGTTCATCTCCTCGCACGCCCTACAACGGCCACACTCGTACGTGCACGCAGCATGGGGGGGGGCGGTTTCGCAGGTTCTACACAGTGGCGTAGCCAAGGGAGGGGTAGGGGTGGGGGGGGGAGGGTATACCCCTCCCCGAGATGGTGTGAAGCCCAAAAAATGCAACAGGGTCCGTCCATCCACCCTGTTGCAAAAATGCCCTCGCGAAAGAGAGAGAGAAAGCATTTTAGCTCGTCTGTAAGGTTAAAAATGCTCGAAAGTAGCTCAAAATAGGTTAAAATTGCTCACAAGTGGTCCAAAATAGGTTAAAATCTCATGAAAGTAGCCCAAAATAGGTTCAAAATGTTCGAAAGTAACCCAAAATAGGTTAAAATTGCTCAAAAGTAGCCCAAAATAGGCACTGGCGGATCCACGATTTTCTGACAGGGGGGGCAAGCTCAAATTTTTTTTTCGGCTTAAATTTCAATTGGAGAGCTATATTTCGCGCGTTTGGCGCCAGGGCGCGTATGCACAGTTCTAGACTCAAGTTCGAGATTCTAGCATTTGCTTGAACTCGAGTCTTGACTTGAACGAGATGCTACTATTTTGGTGTATGCACAGTTCAAGCACGGCACACGCTTGCTCAAGACGCTACTTCAAGCCGAAGCTCGAAACTAAAACGTGATTTACGTGACTATTCTTCATATATCAACTGTAAAACGCAGTGAAACTAAGCATTCGCAGTAAAAATGAGTGCCTCAGACAGCAACCAAAGCTATTTCAGCCAACCAAAGCAAAGAAAATGCAAGGGACAAGTATACCCAGCTGCTAAGCAAGCTAAGCAAGTTAAGATTAAGATTAATTAAGCCGAAAAAATCTACTGCACTTTCAGGCAGACGACCATTGTCCTTGGTTTTTTTAATATCATTTCCATTATGTTAATTATGTGAGCGATTATGTGCCCGATATTCGCTAGTGAAGCGGTACCGCTACCGCTTGTAGCTCGCAATTTTCCATCTCTTTCGGGTCGGCAGATTCAAACAGGAAACGCGTACTCGCGTTCTCGCATGCGTCGCATATCTCTCTCCTGTTGCCCACATCTCCAAGCTTTTTGAACAACAAAAATTAAAACTTAGCGTTCAAGAAAAACAACCTAGACTGATATTGAGCTGTCTTCAGCTTGAGTCTTAAAAATGGGTAGACGCTACTCTAGACGGAAGCATTTGCTCGACTGTGCATATGGCTAGACAAGTGCGTGCTCGAATCTTGAAGACTCAAGCAAATGCTAGGCTAGATTTTCGACTGTGCATACGCGCCCAGAGCCCACTTTTCGCATATTTTTCAACACTTACAACAGGCAGTGACGCTACACACATTTTGCATTTTTGCGGTTCTTTAGGTTGTTTTTAGTAGAATACGTGAGACATTTTGTTCAAATTTTTCGAAATCGCGCCGCAGGCGAAAATTTTCAATGTTAACTGCCTCATTCCTTAGAATTTCAAGGAATTTAGCATGAGTTGTGGCCAAAAAGTACGCACAAAAGCGCGCGCCGCAGGCGAAAATTTTGGTTTTCCAACCTACATCTGAGCATTATGTTATTGGGCGAAACAGTCACATTAGGTCAGCTTGCATCCCTTGCCCCCTTTACGTGCCTTACGTGCATCTCTACTTTGGATGGGCGAGCTGAACCAAAATATAGAGTCAAAACCTTAGTCCAAACGCAGTCGTCCATACACTACAGCGCCGCAGGCAAACATTTTCCGGTTATGAGTGTGTAAATCTATGGGAAATTGGCAAATATTAGTCCGATTCGTCCCTCTTCCCTCTCGTCTGGGCCCCTTCTGCTCCCTTTGCCTGCCCCCGCGACGTTCTGTGCCCCCAACGACTGCCCCTTGCCCCTTCTCTGCCCCCAACGCCTGCCCTCAGCCCCTTCTCTGCCCGCAGCGCCTGCCCCCGCTGCCCCCCTTTGCCGACCACGACAGGTGGGGGCACGCCCCCCCGCCCCCCCCTTTGGATCCGCTAGTGAAAATAGGTTCAAAATGCTCGAAAGCAACCCAAAATAAGTTAAAATGCTCGAAAGTAGCCCACAATCTCAAAATTTTCTCCTGCGGCGCAACAGGGGGGACCCTGTTGAAAAGCTGGAAATCTGTACCCCTTCCCGAAACCAAATTCTGGCTAAGCCACTGGTTCTACAAGATAAGAGAGTGCCCCCAGTCAGAGCCCATCCCGTGGCGAGTCGCAGCACCCACCCGTACCTGTAACTGGGAGGGGGGGGGGGGGAGCTGGCCCACCTAGAATTTTCCGCCCCTCAGAATTTCCGGGTTTTTCTAAAGGATTTTTCAACGTGTCGAAAACGATATAGGTACGTGAGTAGATGTTTGTTTTTCAGTACCTACTTTTCGGTGTCGAAAGTTACTATTTACCATTCCCTCCTCCCCCCCCCCCTTGGCAGGGCTGACACAGGGGGGCATGCGGGCGTCGTCACCTGCGTAGGGAGCGGAGGGCGCGCGTTGCGTCGACGAACGCCTTGTTGCCGGAGGGCAGGCCGAACATCTGCAGATGCGCGGCGGCCATGCAGGCGGGCGCGACGGGGTGCGTGGGGTCGTCGCAGGACATTTGGGCGGCCCACTGCATGCGGCGCTCGTTGCTCGCGAACGCCGCGGCCGCGCCGCTCAGCAGGTACTTTGCGTAGTAGAAGCAGCTCGGCCCGTAAGGCGGCTCGCCCTCGCACGTCTCGCGGAACAGCGCCGAGGCGCCCACGTACTCGCGCTCGTAGATCTCCTTGAACTGGCCCAGCAGGAAGCACGCCTCGGGGTCCTTCTCCTGCGCCCCACACAACCCAACTACGCTCTCGCTCGCTCGTTGTCACTCGGAAGGGGCTGGCCTGGCCTGGCTGTGAGTTTTCCCCAACAACTCTTCCCGGCTTTTCTCGTTCCCAAGGCTTCTCGGCAGCACCCCCCCCCCCCAATTTCCAAGACCCATCTGTCTAAAGCGATTAGAGTAAGTAAAGTTAGTGTTCGGGTACTTTTGCGTGTTATACGACCATAAAGCACCCAAATAGCGCTGTGGACCATTTTTGAGCAATAGGTACGTATTCAGCCGCCTGTTTAACCTTTTTTTTTCATCCTAGGCAGATCCCCACTAGGCCAGCAGACCCTGTTGCAGAGGACAGAGGTGCACATAGAAGAATGTCGATAACTCGCCTCTTTGCAGCCGAAGCTGTAGGTGAGCGCGGCGCGCTCGATCTGCTCCTTCTGCTCCGGGGTGGCGTTCGACATGTCGACCTTGATCTCGGGCACGCCCTTGTAGGCGCCAGCGTCGTAGGAGCCCAAAGGCTCGCCCCCCTCCAGCAACGCTTCGTCGCCGTCTTCCATCCTCGCTTCCCGCTACAAATGCAATGGCCCGCGCTACTAGCTACCGAAAAAAATAACCGAAATACTACTGCAAGTACTGGTGGATGACAGAGTGGTTTTGAACATTTCGACTTCAACTTCCACAAATATCGACTGCCAGTGATTCGCCAGGACGAGCAAGAAATGCGACAATTCATTCGTTTCCATCGTGTTCAGCGGGTCGACAGCCCCACTGCCCAACCACACCGTCACAGGGTGGGCGGCGTTACAGCGCCGAACGGAACGGCGGGAACGAAACCAAAAAGGAAAAAATCGAAAGGAACCCAAAATTTGGCGACAAACTGCGCCGGGAGCGCGCGGCCTAGTCTACCACCACAACTCGTACGAGAGGCGAGGCGGCACAGCGGAGGGGGCGGCGTTGGTGGCCGACCGCGACACAACAAGGTCCCTTCGTCAGTCGGTCGAAAGCGGCGAATGACGACGAGCTACGACGAGCAACGACAACAACGCGCGTAACTAGGACAACACCGCCGCGTCACGCGCGATGGTGGTGGTGGTGGTGGCGTTGTGGTTAGAGGTTCTCTTCCGGGGCTCTCGGCAGAGAGGGGATCGCTCGCTGCTGCTCTGGCGCCAATTCTACTGACCGCCGCCGCCGCCGCCCGGCTGCGCGGGCGGGTTGTCGATCTCGGCCTAGAACGGCCCGTCGCGTCTCGGTGCGTGCGCGCGTGCGAGGGGGGGGGGGGAGGGAGGGAGAGGGGTGGACGGACGCACGGCGAGCTCGTCCATGCGGGCGAGTATGTAGTTGACGGCGAGGTTCTCGTCCTTGTCGCACGAGATGTACGCCTCGACGACCAGGCTCTCGGGAAAGCCCATCTGCTTCAGCTGCAGAACGCACACGCACACACACACACACATCGGGCATGCTTCGGGCCGGCGGACGCCAGCGCCTCTCGCACCCTCTCAATGGCCTGCCTGTCCTCGGCGGTGACGGCTATGCTGACCTGCTGCGGCTCGCCCAGCCCACCCGCGCCCAGGCCGCCGCCTCCGCCGCCTCCCTGGGGCGTCTCCTCGTTGAGGAGGTTGAGAAACTCTTGCTGGTTCGTCTGGATCATCTGCAGAGGGCGGCTGGGAAATGCGGTCGTCAGTGGAATTGACAGAGGAAGGGCTCTCGCCTGTAGGAGTTCGGGGTTGGACTGGGCCATCTGCTGCATGAGCGCCGGCAGGAGCTGCGGGTTGGCGCGCACAGCCTGACGCATCTGCTCGAATTGGGGCAGCTGGCGGAGCTGCGCCATCACCGCGGCCGCCTCGCTCTCGCCACCGCCACCGCCCCCTCCCTCTTGCGCCCCTCCCTCGCCCTGCGCATCCTCCTCCTCGTCGCCAGCGCCCACCGCCGCCGCCTCCTCGGCGAGCATCTGCGCCACCGCGCCCTCTGCAACGCAGCCTCGTAAACGCTCTCTCTTCCGTCAAGGTCGACAAAAGAATGGCAAAGACCCCTCCCTCCAACTCACCCAGACCGCCGCCGCCTCCGCCACCAGGAGCGGAAATCGACATACCCTGAAGCGGTCCGCAATCGAACGCTCCACAGGGCGACAAGACGATGCGCACGGACGAACCGACAGCAAATACTCGACGGCCCGATCGGGGTTGAAGTAGGCCCTCCGGAGCGCTGCCTCGACCTGCGGCTTCTCGTAACCCATGGCTGCGACGGCGATCGCGCGTGCTCAGGCTGGATTCCGAGCTGCGAGGGGGCGAGCGTGCCTACCTGTGATCTGAGAGACGAGTTCCTCGTAGTTGTCCGGTCTGAGTCCGCTCGCGAGGGGGTCGACCGCCGCGCCCGAAGCTGCCACTGCCGCCGGCGGAGCGCCCGCTGCTGGCGCGGCGGCGGCGCTAACGGCAGCTGAAGACGACCAGAGGTAGGAAGGTGCCGTACAAGACGGCTGATACAGGATACAGGCTGCAGTGTCGTCACACTGGTGGCCTAGTCGACGACTGACCGGCGGAGGCGGCGTCCGCTTCTGCAGACGCAGGGCTCGCGGCGGCGGCGGGCGGCGGCTCGGCCGGTGCCGTCGGCTTCTTCTTGAGCTGAACCACGGACACGCAAGGGAGTGGGCAGACGCGGGCGCGAGAGTGGACGCGACGCACCCCCGAAACCATGACGACGACGAACTTGCCCTCCTCGATGTCGAGCTGCGCGACGGTCTGGTCGTCGGCGAGCACCTTGCCCGAGTAGATCAGCTTCTGGCCGTCGCGCGGGAAGGACTCCGCCCCGCGAGCCGCCTCCACCTTCTCCTTCAGCGCCGCCACCTACACAGGGCAAGTAGGCACTTGTGTGGGTTCTTTTTAGTTGTTGCAACAAGTCGCGGTCACGCGGCCAGACACGACAGGAAACAAAACAGACAGCCGACGGAGTCAAAGCAGCTAACCGTCACACTACCGTGTCAGACGGCTCGGCGGTCAGCTTGAATTCCTCCTTGGTAATCGTCTTGAACGTGATCTCGACCATGACTGCTGCCGATCAAACTAAACCCGATCAATCAATCAATCAGCTCAACGGACGCTACTACACTGCTCACCAATGGCACTAAATTACCATAGTCTACAGATGCTGGCTGAGTAGAGGTGTCGCGCACGTGAGCAGAGAGACGCCGAGTGGTACAAGTCACAACTTTATTCCGCGAAGAACTCAGCCCAATGAAGCGACGGCGGCGCGAGCGCACTCGGCGGGACTAACAAACGCTGTGGGAACGAGAGAAGAAGCGCGTACTGCAGGGGGAGGGGCAGGGGTGGACGTGGTCACATTTCTTTCGCGGCTGCAGTACGGTATGCAAATTTGGGAGCACCGCGCGTCAGCCACCGAGTGTGCGAGCGAGCTATGATCGCTCGATCGCCCGCTGGTCAGTGACGCCGTTCTAGGTGCGCTGCCGGTTGAGGAGGCGGGACGGTACAGACAAAGGAGAGGAGGCTTGGTGTGCGGCAAAGTCGCAGCAGCAAAGGGGAAAAGAAAAAGAAAGAAGGATCCTAGAGGACGCTGCATTTCGTCTTTTTCTTCTCGGGCGGCGGCGGCTCAAGCGCCGCCAAAATTGCCTCGTCGAACACGTTCTTGAGGCCCTTCTGCAACAGCGTCGCACCAACGTGCACACCGTCAAAGTACGCAAAAATATAAATGGAGACCAAGCATGGCTTGGGGGGAGGAGGGAGGGGGAGGGGGGGGGGGGGGGACGGACGCACCTGTGTGAGGGCCGAGCACTCGACGTACTTGACGGCGTGGAGGTCTCGCGCGAGACGCTCTCCGGCCTCGAAGCTGGAGGGCTTCTGCTTGTTCTTGGCGAGACGGTCGATCATGGCGGGGTCGTCGCGCAGGTCCACCTGCGTGCCCACCAGCAGGAACGGCGTGCGCGCGCAGTGGTGCGTGATCTCGGGCACCCACTGCAACACCGCCACCCTCTCTTCCTCGACCCGTGCGTGCGCGCGCGTTCTCCAAGAAGGCACCTTCTCTCGAACGTTCTCGAAGCTGGCGGGGGCGACGACGGAGAAGCAGACGAGAAAGACGTCGGTCTGGGGGTAGGAGAGCGGTCGCAGCCGGTCGTAGTCCTCCTGGCCGGCCGTGTCGAACAGACCGAGCGTGTACGGCTCCCCGCCGATCATCACCGTCACCGCGTAGTTGTCGAACACCTACGCGACCGACAAGCGAACCACTGGACGGACAGTGGACTCCCAGACACTGCGCACGCACTCGACATGAACAAACTCCAACCAACAATCGGTCTATGCTCTCTCTCACCATCCAACCAATCAGAATTGATAGAGCAGCCAGTCGATTCAATTCACACTCAAGTCAATCAGTCCATTCAAAAGACCGGTCGGTCGGTACGACTGCAGGGTTGCATAAAAAAAAAAAATTTCAAGTTTTTTTTTTTTAAATTAAAAAAAAATTTTTTTTTTTAAAAAAAAAATTTTTTTTTTAAATTGACTTAGGAGCCATCATTGGCGCCAAATACCTGTACTATAAGATACTTTAGCCTATTAGAGTGTCAAACACAAGTACTAGTGCTTCCCTAAAGCCTTTAGAAGCGTATTTAGCATCGTTTTAGTCAAATGGTGACAAAGCCGCTGCCTCTAAATGGTCGTGTACGGTATCGCACTATGTTGGGAACCCCAAAAAGAGCTTGGTTTTGGTGCTAATAAGCAAGTTTATGCATGAATAACTACTAATTGTACCATCTAAACACCATTTAAACGCCTTTTTGCCACTCAAAAGCTAAATTTTACCCAAAAACAGAGAAATTTTTTTTTTTTAATTTAAAAAAAAAAATCCAACTTTTTTTTTTTTAAAAAAAAAAAATTTTTTTTTTAAAAAAAAAAAGTTTTTTTTTTTAAATTGTGCAACCCTGGACGAGTAACCGTGAAGTGAAGAAACAAACAGTTCAGAGTCTAGACTTTAAACGCTGGCCCATAAAAATGACATGCACATAAAGTAAAGAATTATTTTCCTTAGGACTAGTGGGATAACCTTCAAAATTACAGAAAATAAGGATTGTGCAACAAATGAACACCAGCACACCAACCGTGGGGACGTATTCAGAAGGAAACTTGTTGGTTGTATAGGATATGAGCAGGCACGTTTTGCCGACAGCGCCGTCGCCTACGACCACGCATTTGATGGTCTGCATCTTTTTCTGAGAAACACCGCTATTTTTCGCAGTAAAAACTGTTGTTTTCTGAAGAAAAAACCAGCACAGCACAACACAACGACGCCCAACCCAACCGCCACAAACTGCTTCTTCAAAAGATGCGCGGCCTTGCTACTGATTTACTGAAAAAAAGAGCTCTTCTCTTCTTCTCAGCTTGACACGCAACTTTATGACTAAGCTAAGATCGGGCTTTTTACTAATCATGCTGTCAGTTCCACCTATTCATGCTATACTACTTTTTCGTTATTCGGATCATACGGTATATGTCTAAAAGGAACGAGCAGGGAGGTTAGAGAGGGCAAAGCGGATAAAAAACAGGTTGGCGTTTGAGTTAGGCCTAAGTATGCACACAAGCATGACATGCCTGCACGCACACATGGACGCACGCACACGCGCGCACGCACGCGCTTACACACACACACACACACACACACACACGCATGCCCCCCACACGCACACATGAGCCTAAGCCTAACCTATGAGTACGCCATCCTACGTTTTTGTTTCCGTGCCCTCCTTAAGCCACCTTGTTCCTCACTTTTAGACATCGTATACCGTATGTCTGAATAACGAAAAATTAGTATAGCATGAATAGGTTAAAGTGACAGAATGATTAGTAAAAAGCCTAAGATCGAAACATTTATCCTTTCACAAATCTTAGTACTATATACTAAAAAACAGCACCAAAATATTTACAATTCAATCCTTCGTCGTCGACTCTGCAGCGGGTTGAGGTAAGGTACCAATCGTCCGAACGTTCGAAGCGTCGAACAGTCCTACAGACACAGTCTTCTCTGACATACATTATGCTTCGGCTTAGGCTTAGGCATTAGTTTAGCCCCCTGGTTCAGGCTTAGGCATGTAGGCCTTCTTTGGCTCAGGTTTAGCCCTTGTCGTGGCTTAGATGGTTCACAATCACAGGTACTTCAGCTGGCGTTGCTGAGGCACGTTGCTTTGCTGAGATTTAGGGATGCTTTCCTTTAGGCTTTGGCTCTTGCTGAGTGTTTAAAGCTTGGCAAGGCATGACGCTTAGGCTTGGCTGATCTCTTCAAGTTATTTTGGTATGACTACTTGGTATCTTGGCCTGTGCATGTATGTAGTGGTCTTTGCACCCCCTTCCAGGATGGTGTCTGCCTCATCAAGGTGTGCATGTACACAAGTGTGCAAAGAGCCACATCCTGTATATTTCCAGTGTGAAATAATAACAGTGAAAAAAGTAGTGAAGTAAATTACATACGAAAACTGGATTTGTTTCTAGTGCTCATGATGACTTATAAAAACATCATACTCTTGTAATATCGAGTCCATACTCCATACTGTATTCCATAGAGGATGTGGACAGTGTCCCAAACATTTAAACTTTCAATTTGAAAATTTGCATGATACAGTAAACTAGTAAATTTACGTACCACGTATAAAATTCGCATGCTACAGTATCCGCCACGCCACTCAGGCGTGCTTTTCTAGCTTTCCTCAGGGACATACCTGTAACTGGGGGGGGGGGGGTTTGGGGCCCCGCACTATTTTTCCCACACTCACCCAACTCCCCCCCAACCCTCCCCCCCAGAATTTTCCCAAGGGATTTTCACTGTCTAAAACGATAAAAGTGGGTAAATGTTGCTGTATTTCAGTGCTTTCCAGTGTTATATGACCATAAAACAGCTAAATAACACTGTTTAGACCCTATTTATACCGATTTTTGACCAAAAAGTACCAGTATAACTCAAAAAATGGCCGGCTACCCCCCCCCCATTTTTGCTCCAGACACCCCCCCCCCCCCAGAATTTGGCCATTTACTCTCCCCCACTCTTCCAGACCCAGTTACAGGTATGCTCAGGGATTCCAACCTTTGAAAAATGAAAGTTGCTCACGACTGTCGCAACACGGATGGCAAGTGATTGGATGTTCTGTACATGCAATTGCGCTTGTGTTCGAGCTACATTCAACTGTTTTCAAATTTGGGTGTTTGTGGCGCACGAGCGGCGAATTTCGCCTTATGTCCAGCGGGCCATAGACGGTGGCGGTCAGCGCTGCGAAGATGAAGTGGCCATGAGGTCCGTTGTTGACGCCATGCCCGATCCATCAAACGGAGCGGCTTCAAGTTCGCGTTGAAGGGACTGACGTTCTACAAAGTCATGGTCCAGAACAATTCGTTTGCTTCTTTCCAAGTGACGTGCTTCCAATCTTTCCAAGCTTCCAGGAAGCACGTGACGTGCCACGCGTAGGAGGGCGGCCCATTTCGTTGCCTTGATACACCCATGGCTGGTTCTCTACTATGAAGCCATGGCCATGCCTGTAACTGTGGGGGATGGGGGTAGAACACGGGGACTTCCAGTCGTTAGTTGAGGCTGCCACGCCCTCCCCCCCCCCCATTCTGTTGTGTTGTGAGCCTGTCGGACGCACCAATGTTGCACACGAATGACGGCTACGTTGAACAAAACAGGGAGCACAAACTTTCTTGATTACACCAAAAACACGAAGCGTAGATGGACGCGCGCAAAAGGAACGTGTCAGTAAGCGCGGTCAGGGAGTGCAGCAGATCTCCGAGTGTCGCTGCGCGTACTCGGCCGACGCGAGAATGACGCCGCAGAGCGTGCACACGTAGTCGTGCGCTGCAACGGGCGAGGCACAATGCGCGCGCGTGTCGGCGCACCCCAAAATATACACGCACGTCGAACGTGCGCCCTGGTCGTCGCGTCCAGCGAGTCTTCGAAAACATGCGCGCGAATACCAGCGTGCACCTGCTGACCCGCTTCGGCGCGAGCGAGGCGCTCCGCCTAGAACACGAAATTTGTAAGAAAAAAAATTGATGAGGACACACAGGCACCAACCAGAACGGCGTTCTCTCGACGCGACTCGTCTAGCTGGCGACGCAGCAGCGCGAGCTGCTCGTCTAAAGGCGCCGGCTGCTCGTCGTCCGTCTGGGGTTCCACCTTCTTGGGGGAGAGAGCCTTGTCGGCGCCCTTGTCGCTTCCAGCGGCCGTGATGAGAAATGGGCTAAGCGTCTGGAAAAGGCAGCAGAATATGCGCATCCCAATGGACGAGCGTTGGTTCGAACAGAAGCTTTCCGGCCACGTTTTCGTTTTGTACGTGCAGTGCAGGTCATCCGTTGCACGCATGTACACTGGCGGATCCGGAAAAAATTTCGGAGGGGGGGGAGGAGAAGGGACTTTGCAGAAGGGAGGACCCTGTTGAACTTTTTGGATGTTGGGCCATTTTGGCAGTGGTTTGGACACCTAATCGGCCAATATTCGACGAGTAACGAATATAAACGGCGCCGCAGGCGAAAATTTTCCTGTTTTCGACCACCTACAAGCAATTTTATGTTGAAAACTAAGCCCACGAGGTGTTTCTTCTCCCACCGCCTATCCCTTCCCCCCCCCCTGGAGTTGCGATTTCAGGAGGGGGAATTCCCCCTTTCCACCGCCCCTGGATCCGCCAGTGCGCATGTAACGCGAACGCGTGTCGAACTGGCAGCTGGATATAAGCTGGATATCAATGCAAAAGGAAAATATTACTAGTTCGAGTAAACCGTTCGTACCACAGGTGCACCGTGAACGTTGTCTCTGAAGCCAGTGGGGGGAGAGGGTTGGGGTGGAATGGGGGGCTAGACTGTAGCCAACCGGGGTAAAACGTACGGTATGCGAAATTTTCTGGGAAGGGCAAATTCTGACCGGAAATAGCGTGAAATATATACTTTCTGGTCCAAAATGGGTCATAATTTGGTCTAAATAGCGTCATGTTTGTTTTTTTCGGTCATACAACACTGGAAAGGATGCACAAACACTCTTTCCACTCCATCCATTCCACTCTTTCAATATAGAGATTGGGTTTCCCAGAACTTATCCAGGATGGCGATGCCCAACCGGAGATGCTCCCGCTAAAAGGGGGACGGCTATAGGCAGTGGGGGGGGGGGGGGTGAAAAGCGGGACCCCACCTATGGTTCGTACCCGGGGGTGAGGGGACGGACGCCTTGGAGTCGGACGGCAGAGGGCGCAAGCGGCGCAGTACTCGGCGACGTCTTTGCTGAGGGTCACCCAGTAGTAGCGTTCCGCAACCTGGAGACCGGACCGAAGCGCGTCAACCGCCTTTGGTCGAACCAGCCTAGTTAGCCTACTGGGCACCTTGGCCTGCATCTTGGCGCGACGGCAGTGTCCGTGCTCCTCTTCGTGGGCGGCTCTGAGGACCGCGTCTCTCTCGGACGCGACCACGACCGCTCGACGGCGCGTCTTGCCCGACACTTTGTCCTTGGCCGTCTCGTGGTACAGACGCTCGTCCGCGGCCGACCACTTGAAAGAGCCCGCCTAGGAAGAGAACACGATCAAACACTATCCACAAACAAGGCGGGAAAAGGTGCACTTTTTGACGCAGACATCGCTTCTGCACCTTGCTGTAGCCGAGTGGGTACCTGGCGTTCGTGACGTACGCCTTGAGAATGGAGTACTCGAGTTTGTCCATTGGGCTTGCACGGAACGGAACTGGGCTCGTCTACAAGGCAAATCTCAATATGAACCTAACATCGATCTTCAACACTCTCGTCTCTCGCACTGACAGGCGCTTCTGCGAACCGAAGCGCGGCACCAAGGGGGGAGGGGGAAAGATCTATAGGAGCGGCAGATATCAATCGGCAGAGCACGCACCCTGCAGAGGGCCGAGGGGGGGGGGCTAATGATCTAGAGTACAACCACTCCTTCCACACAGCTTTACGGGGCTACGTGGTGGGGGGGGGGGGGCAAGCAATTGTTGGGCAGGGGGGAGGGACCAAAGACTGACTTGGTTCAAGGTTGAGGTTGAAACGTGAAAATTTTAATACAGTACACATTCTATGCAAATTTTAATACAGTATACGCTAATGTGTTCCAGCAAATTAACATAAACTGTATTGTACTGTATCGTACTTGTATTTATCGTACTAAATACTGGTTCATGCACAGACAAATGGCGCACGATATAATGTCACGCTAATCATGGCATGTGTTCTATCCGAACAATACATTTACTAAAAAAATGCCGTAGAACTGAAAAATCAGGCGTAAGCGTGCAAGGGATAATTTCTGATTTCAATCTCTTCAAGATGCAGAACATCGTGTCGACCGAGTTGATTGACGGCTAAAAGCAACGGCTCAGCAGAAAAAGGTTACAGCCGCTCAAGAATGTAACCACCTATGCATCATATGTACACAACGCGTAAACGACTTAATTTGGAAAGTAAACGATTTAATTCGCAAGTGTACCACCCAAATTGCCAGTGAACGCATATATGACGTCAGCTCAAAACGTCTGCGTTAGAACAGCGCTTCAGGCGTGTGACACTGCAGAGATTATGTGTACCCGTACCGAGGTGGATACACCCCTCCCCCATGACAGACGTATGCTATCCTGAGACTTTCGGGATGACCCCACGAAAATTTCTCAGGACCTCAAGGAAATCGTTTGCGTACAAATTTGCTGGTGGCGCTGTATTTTTGCAATTAAAAATGACAAAGATGCAGGCTGAAGATTAAACGTACCATTTTACGCGATATCCCCCATCCGGGACCATTTCCCTCCCCCTCCCCACAGTCCCTCACAGCCACCAGCAGAATTGTTCAAATTGGCTGTGGTTTGCAGTGGGGAAGGAGGACTTCTGTCTCAAGCATCTCTAGTATGCGCTGACCGTATTCAAAAATAAAACACGTTTTGAGCAACCGAGCAGAATTAATCCTGGCTGATAATCACTGAAGTCTTCTCCAATCCATTGTAGCCTCCGCAGTTCTAAGAGAAGTCAAAGTTTTGACTTTGGCTTGCCTTGGTCGTCGTCGCTCCATTGATACGCTGGCAGCTTGTTGTGTTCTGAAATAAAACAGCAGTTTACAGCATACAACTGTAGCTGTGTGCTGGTAGCTTCCTATCAACGGCTAGTAGTGATTTGCCGAGTTGTTGCGTTCACTAGCGGCTGACGTGAACTGGACGCTGACTCACCGGGAACCGTCCAAAAGACCTGTCCATAGAGGGAGGCGCCGCCGTCAATTTTCACAGTCTCCCCGGTGATGTAGTTGGCCGCGGGCGAGAGGAGAAAGCAGACTGCGCCCGAGACCTCCTCGGTCGTGCCGAGCCGCTTGGCGGGGATCATGGGCAGCGCCTGGTTGAAGATCTCCGGGTTCTGGTAGTTGGCCGCGGCCGTGGGAGAGTAGATACTGCTGCCCTACAACACAGAGTTCTCAAGACCCACATCACGCACGACGCTGCTCAGCAGCGATACCCCCCCCCCCCTCGCCCAGGTCGAACGTCAACTATGATAAACGTGAGCATTGAGTCAGTCTCCTGCCATGTTTTACATCACAGAACACCAAAACGACACAATCGGTTCTATTTTAACCACAAAGATGCTGTCTTGCCGCTATTTTGGTGCACTATTTTCAAACATCCGACTATCGGCTCCCGAACCCGCCCCCCCCCCCGCTCGCTCGGTCTGACCCGGGTTACAGGCCTAGTGTGAGTCAAGCAGTCAGCTCACGGGAGCGACGGCGTTGACTCGGACGCCGTTCTCTGCCCACTCGATCGACAGCGACTTCGTGAGGTTGTCGAGGCCGGCGCGAGCGGCGCCCGAGTGCCTAGGAGCAGACGGCGAGAGGTGACGACGACACAGAGCTAGCGGCGGAGCCCGCAAAGCGCACGCACGCCATCATGGGCCATCCCTTCCACATGTCAGTGATAATAGTGACGATCGCGCCGCCGTGCTCGCCCATCCAGCTGCGGTGCGCTGCAAGTGACATATTACGGCTTCTTTCACTGCTGGGACTGCAGTTTTCCACAAAACAGTTCAACTTTCTACAAGTGGTGAAAAAGCTGTGGAATTTACGGTGGATGGACGAGCGAGGCGTGAGTGCATCGTTTGAGTGGTACATTTACTGTACGAGTCTTTGAGCGACGAACGTACGCCATGCCAGGAAACCCTCGGAAAAAGTCCATGAGAATCGTGACAATCGCGCCTCCTCGCTCGCGCATCCACTGCCGATAGGCTATACATCGAGAGGAAAATCGATAAATTTATAAGGTATTGCAGGGGCCTATGTGCACACGCACCTTGTCTGCACATGAGGAAGGTGCCTGTGAGGTTGGTCTCAACGACCGCATTCCAGCCCTTGAGAGAGAGGTCGGCGGCGGGACTGGGGAACTGTCCGCCTCCGTTGTTGACGAGGAAGTCGAGACGGCCGTAGTAGTCGAGCACGTCCTTGAACAGCCTCTCCACCTCCTCCTCCCGCCGGATGTTGCAGTGGAGCGCCAGCGCGCGATCCCGCCCTCCAGAGGCAGCAGCATTCTTGGGGAACTGCGCGTTCAGGCGGCCCACCTCCTCTCTGACGCGCTCCACGTTCCGAGCGGCCACGGCCACGTTGCAGCCTGCGACGCGACACCGGACATCAACTCGTACAGTACACCACAGACCTAGCAAGGTGCAAGAGGACAAGTTCTTGGCTGATGACGGCACAGACACTGGTCAGTGCGTCTCAAAGTAAAACCGTCAAAGGACGGCGAAAAATTTCGAGGGTTGGGGGGCCGGCACAAAGGTGGTGGGGGAGCAGATGATCAGGATGGAAAATTTCGCAGCAAAATCCTTTACCTCCTGGTCCAAATCGGGTCCACATTTAGCTTTATTTCGGTGTTTACGGTCGCAAAACTGAAACTGACTCAAAACTCTTTTGTAATTGTTCGCAGGTTCGAACAACTGTAGGAAACGCTGGTGCTGGTGGCTTGGCGAGGGGGGTGGCTTGGCCCACCCCCCATCTATATTATGGACATGACATGCAGCGGAAACAAACGAATGCATTACTAGGTGTTGCTAACTCACCCAAATAGAGTAGTTCTTTAGTGATGGCATTTCCGATTCCCGTGGCACCGCCTGTGACGATGGCGACCTTGCCGTCAAACAGTCCCTTGCGCAGCACCGAGCTGACGACGGCTGTCGATTCCGTCGACATCGTGTCACCACAATACTGCCTAGTCGTTTGCGCTTGAGCTGGGAATCTCAGCTGAACCCTGGCCTTGCGCAGTCCAAGCAACGTTCTTCGCAGCAAAAGCATGAACGCCGACGAGTGCGGGCACACTGCACAACAAGACTGCGTTGCTTCCTTATCTGACAGCACACAGCGAACTCAGCAGACGGCGCGCACTCAGTGCGCACGCTCTGCCTCTCTTTTCCGCAATGCTGAAATGGGGGCAGTAGGGCGTTAAATAAAACACACGACCAACACGACCAACACGACCAACACGACCAACACAAGCCTAAGCCGAAACCTAAGCCTAAGCCTAAGAATAAGCCTGAGCCTAAGCCTAAGCAAAAGCCTAAGCCTAAGCCTAAACAGAAACCTACGCCTAAGCCTAAGCAAAAGCCTAAACCTAAGCCTAAAGTTTTGGTCGTGGTGGTCGTGTTGGTCGTGTTGGTCGTGTGTTTTAGTTTACGCCGGCAGTAGACAGTTTGCGGAACAATGCTGCGGGGCCCGGGGTGAGCAGCAGTTCAAATACCGTAAATCCTCCAATAGAAGCCCCCTTCAATAGTGCCACCCTCCAATAGGTACATTTATATACTGTATACACTACTACTAACCAATAATAGTACGTTTCAGCAACCATTAACGATAAATCAACCTAACTGCCACAATAAATTAAATGTGGCAAAAGTAATCAAAATCACTGAAAAATCAGCAGTTCTAACCGCAAAATTAGCATCACCATTCAAAATTTTTGGGTTGGAAGTATTGAAGCCCCCCCCCCCCTCTCCAATAGTGCCCCCGGGCAAGGAGAGATTTAAATAATATAATAGTGCCCCGGGGGCACTATTGGAGGATTTACGGTACAAAGTTTGGAAAACGGGTGGTTTCTGTCTTGAACCGTTCATGCATTCGTCGGTTCGCCAAGGAAAGGAACTGCGTGCAAGGCTCTTGCTGAATTTGCCGACGTTGTCGTCACCTTGTTTGCGCCCCTCTTTCTAGAAAAGCAGGCGTTAGTACGGCCTTCGCGAACGATACCTTGAAAACAAGCGGCTCTCAAACTACGCCACTAGCCCAGTCGACGATAAATTATGCATCAATATTCGACGCTGTGTCGCATTGTTTGGTGGTCAAGTGACGCATTTACGACGCGACCGACGCACGTACGTTCGGAGCTTTGTCCGAAGGCCCCTGTGTGTGTGTCGTCTATTAAAATGTGTGCGGCTTCTTTGGTGCGAGCTGGCGGTCATGTGACGACGTCAGAAATGCATGAGCTGAGCAGTAGGGGAGCGCGAGAGGACGACGACGAGCGACGCGCGTACGAGAAGGACTTGAGCGGCCGCTTTGGCAAAAGAGCGCAGATGAAGCCCTGGGGCATGCTGCAGTTCTCGCTGGAGCTAGTGGGAGTGGACCTGCGCCTGCACGTGATCAGCGCCTCGGACTTGCCGCTGAAGAGGCGAGCGAGTCGCAAGACGGCCAGAAGCGGAGACGCTCTTCGGCCCAGAGCGGACACCACGAGCTACTACCGCAGAACGTACGTCCGGGCGGCGCTGCTCCCCGATCAGCGGGTGAAACTGCGTTCCAAGATCGCTACCGGCGCCTCACACCCAGTGTACGACGAGTCGTTGACCTTTAAAGGTGGATCTAATCTGGCTGTTCATCTGACTCTGTACGCACAGTTCCCACGGACTTCTTGGAACTCTTTAGAAGTTCTGAGACGGAAAAGCAGTCTGGTGTCGAAAACGCTGCTTCTGCAGCTAGTCGACGCTGACGAGGCCCTGGTGGATGTCCCGCTCGGCGAGATCCGCCTTTCGCTCGAGCGCGTCAACTTTCATAGACGTCCCACTTACTGGAGTTACCTTGCACCGCCCATTCTACAGACGGTCGGCGCGTCTGCACATTCCACAGGTTCATCCCATGCTTGTTGCCTTTAGGAAGGAACGTTTGGTGAAGTGCTGCTGACGCTCTGCTACGACTGCGAGCAAAGGAGCGTCTCAGTTGGCTTTTCGAAGCTCAGAATCCGCGCTTGGTCCGCTGCGAACTGCGCTGCAAACGCATGTGAGGAGCGGGTTGATTGGTGGAAGCTATTGGGCAAGCAGGTTCACAATTGATCTGTAAATTGCCACGCTGTTGTTAGATGGCTGTAACCGAAGGACTTTGTGTTAGTATGAAGATTAAAGACCGGATGTATGATCACATGCTCGAAATACTGTAACAGTACGCCTGTAGTTGGTGCACCATCTGTATGTCTCCGGTTGAATTATTACTTGAACTGTTACCACTAACGTCAACGCCGCCATTGTTTGCAGGTGTCTCCGCCAGAGCGTATTTGGTGCAAGACGGCTGTCTCGCCGCCAAGGAGCGGACGCGCGCCCTGCCCTGTCAAAGCCGACAGGTCACATTCAACGAAGTGCTCACGCTCTCTGCGGGTGGGACTTCGGAGGTGCAGCTCAGCACTGACGACCTCTATGTCGTCGTCAAAGTTTGTTCGTTCAAGTGGAATAGCAGTTTAGCAGAATGTGTCAGGTTGCTGGGCTTGCAGGTGTGCGAGGAGGACGCGCAGGGCAAGCGGCTGGGCGGCGAGGGTCAGACGGTGCTGGGCGCTTCGTCGCTCGTCGAAGGCGGCGCCCACTGGCGCCAGATGCTCGCCATGCCCGGTCGCGCCGCCGCTCACTGGCATCGGCTGGCCGCCATCTGGTGACTCTGCTGGCAGCATGATACCAGTGTCCAATGTCCAGCCAGATCGTTGTTCGCAATTGAATACAGTTTTAAGCAACCCGACGCAATGAAACGGTTACACGCTAACGGTTATTGAAACTGTTAGTCAGGTTTGGACAATTATTTTCTAATAATCTAATAATCAATCATCGTCCACCGAACGTGCTCTCTGCATGCATAGTACAGACAAAATTAAGTTCGACACTCCCCACAAAGTGTGATGCTGGAGTATCACTCACGCAGCAGCATAAAAACGTCTCAGGAATTCCTAGATTATCGCAAAGTGGAAGCAGCCAGAGTCAGCATCCTATTCGTAGAGCGGCACCTTTTCGAGTCCGCTCCCGTTGGCGTTGGCGGCGAGAACGCGGTCGAGGAAGTGGTGGTGGGACTTTTCGACGAAGTGACTCGACGCGAGGGAGCTGTAGAGCTGGAAGCCCAAGCCGACGCCGAGCAGGCAGAGCGTAAAGAAGACCAGCAGCGCCGTGTCGAGCGTCGCGCACAGGTCCTTCTGCCACTGGCGCTTCGACCGCTCCTGCGACATATGCAGACACCACTCACGAGAGTCAAGCACGACAGCGGCGCTTGAGTATCCCCTAACTCACAGTCTCAGATCCGACTTTATAGAGAAACCATTTGCCCAACCACTGCGCCCAGGCGGGAACTTGCTTCTTGCGTTGAATGCGGCGTCTCAGGTGCATCGTCGCCGTGCTCACCAGTGCGGCCAGTGCGAGTTTGCACAGAAATACCACGAAAACACCCACTGAAATGCCCGTGAAAGTCCACACAACTTTGAATTCAACGAGGTGCGCAGTCTACAGACAGAGCATGGGCAGGGGCGCGTCAGTTCTGGGCAAGACGTCGACGATGATGAGGAGGAGAACAGCGACGGCGAGCATCGCCGTCAACACGAGCGCCAGGCGGGAAGACACGCCGTCGGAACCGCCCGATGCAAACAGACCAAAATAGGTGACCTGCGCAACGTGTACATTTTAGGAATTATTGTTGCCCGAAAATGATGTATTCAAGCAAACACACCTGTACAACGAGCAAGATGGGCAGGACCAAGCTAATCTGATACGAGAGCGACCGTCGTTGCAGTAGAAGCGCCACGTGCAGAGACGTTCTGCAGGTGCGCTCACCTGCAAGGGTGCAACCGTCTGGCTGGTGCGTAGAGCATTTACGAAACTCACGTAGATACAAGTGTACCTACGTGCTATTCACCAGACACAATCTACACTGTACTTGTTACTCGGATTGAATCTGGAGATGCGCGTTTGAACGTTTACGGCCAGAACTTTGACTATTTGACCATTCATACTTCACATGTCCAATCCTTTCATCGATTGGTTCTTTACGCCGTTTCCCTCACATGGAACGGCAAGAGCAGGACCAGACGGGCGCATCGAATTCGCACTGTGCCTGTAATCTACGCACCTGCTTCCTCTTCTTCTTCGTCCTCATTGAATGGGTTCTCTTCTGTGAGACACCACCTGTTCTCTTTGACAATATCATGGTGTATCAAACTCCACTCTGGATTTTCTATGTACTGCTCTGTCTTGATCGTTTCTTCGTGCGACATGTAATCCAGTTCGTCTGGCTCATATGTCCACGATTGAAAGCTGAAAATGCACTGCGGAATGTCCTTGGGAAAGAAGTGCGCGGTAGCGCGACATCCGATCCTGAACGTGGCAAGTATGTCGACCGACACGCGAGTCTAATTCCGCGATCAGAGTCCAATGCGCTGACTTCAGAATCGCTGGGTTGCTCCTGACGACGAGAGACGTTTTCCTGCCGTCGGCAGTCACGAACGGTGTGACTTTCAGCGGTTTGCTCTTCGTGTCTCCGCCGTCGTCCGACAGCGTCAGGCTACAACTAACGCATTACCAATGGAGAATCAAGGAAGAGCGGAAGCGCGGAGAACCTGCCGTCGATGTGCGTGTCGGGAGTCCAGAGTTGGGCGCTGTCGAAAAGAAGGGCGCTGACGTTGCTGGAGGTCGTGTCCCAATGGATGTGGTCGTCCATCCAGTGCTCGTGAATCCAGAAGTACGCTTCTATCGTCTGGTCGGCCACGTTCTGAACGCTGCCTCCGAGGTCATGCGGCACTCAGAGGTGGACACTAGTAGACCAGACGCATTGGAGAATCTGCTTCAGCTGCAAGTCGACGTAGACGACCGTGGCCCGCGTCTGGTTGCTGGCCGGTCGAAAAGCGGCGTTGTACTCTCGGAGAAGGCTCCGCTTCAACTCGGCTTTCTCCGCCACTCCGCCACGTCTCGCAACGGCTCCAACCAATGGTAGCAGTGACCAACAGATGAGCAGCAGCATCGCAAAAGCGGACTCAATGCTAAATCACTCAAAAGTGTGACGAGAGTGGACGGGCAGCCGCGAGAGTGGTCACCGACACACACACACACACACACACACACACACACACACACACACACACACACACACACACACACACACACACACACACACACACACACACACACACACACACACACACACACACACACACACACACACAAACAAACGCACACGCGCAAGCACATGACAAGTATTTCACTTGCACGACACAACAAGTATATCGTACACTGTAGGTATCGCTATTAAGGAAAATTTTGCAGGTGGCTGCAAAAAAAAAGGAGAATATGTGACGCTCCTTTAGGCCCAGTTTGAAAAAACGCGGTATTAAAAGTAGCCACTTCATCAGATGATCAACTTCAGTTTGGACAAACCGTGTATAATCGAACCAAGCGCAGCAACACGTCACATATTCGGCGTTTGTTGTGCTCGCTTGGATCACTGGAAAGGCAGTCCAGGCTGCATGAGGACCGAGGCCTTTCATTCCTTGGACTCAGAGACGAGAGCGGGCCTTATCCTTGACTGGACGTCTACAGATGGCAGTTCCGTCCGTCCATAGGCACAGGCTAACAGAAGCGGAACAAAGATGAACGAGAATCGAAGATTGAATGTAGGGCATACAATGTACTTGGTGCTCAAGATCGTGAATTGATGGTGCATATCACTTACTGTATGGGCAAGCCACATATTAAAAATTTAAGATGGGCAGGGTAGCGAAATTATTTATGCAGAATCTTTGGCTGTGTGCCCTGTCCATCCATACGATGCCTAATGAATCGTCAGAGAATGCGCATGGTCAGAGAGTTGAAAGAGTGTGTGAGGGTGGTTTGATAGTGGTTGTGTTGTGGCTGTGTGCGATGGCTCGCACAACAAACGCCGAATATGTGACGTGTTGCTGCGCTTGGTTCGATTATACACGGTTTGTCCAAACTGAAGTTGATCATCTGATGAAGTGGCTACTTTTAATACCGCGTTTTTTCAAACTGGGCCTAAAGGAGCGTCACATATTCTCCTTTTTTTGCAGCCACCTGCAAAATTTTCCTTAATACAGTGTTTTTTCGTAAAAGAAAGATTAATCAAAAACTCACGCACGCACACACATACAAACCCACAGCAGCAGACCAGAACGGACGCATGCTCAGTGTTGCACCATAAAGCTTATGAAAATCAGTATTGCACTGTGCGCGTTGTGCGTGCGTGCGTGCGTGTGTGTGTGCGTGCGTGCGTGCGTGCGTGCGTGCGTGCGTGTGCGTGCGTGCGTGCGCGCGCGCGTGCGTGCGGGTGTGCAGATGTGTCATTTTCATGTATCAGGGGCTGTAGCGAGCATTCGTCTATAAATATTTTTTCTAGCCCAAAAAATTACCAAAATTCTGGTAAAAGAACCTAGAAAAGAGACAAAAAATGTGGAATGGAAAGGGGACACTGCGAGTAAAGCAACGCTGATGGGTTTTCCAAGGGGACACGTGCAAAGGCACAGGCAGGCGTTACTGGGATTCGAACCAGCGACCTCTTGATTTAGGGAACATGGTAAAAAGAAAAATGTGCCCAGTAAACCATAGCTGTCATGTAGCAAGAGTCCCTGCGGCGATTTCATTTTTTGATGTGGAGCATTGATGCCTGCGAGGTTTCCGTCCAAGATGATGCAGGCGCGAATGGGCGACGAACCAAGAAGCTTGTTATGTAGAGTGGGTCCTGCCATCTCCAAAAACTTCTCGGGAATGCACAAGCGTATGGAAGCGTGTTATGACTTAATCGATTCCCCCTTTGAATGCGCTTCTTAAGAGCTGTGCACGCGCCAGAATTCGTTCAGGAAATGAAAAATAATGCACGATCATAGTTCCAAATTTTGCCCAAAATGGGGGTGCGCCGAGAGGGTCGAGCTGCGAAACATGGAAATCGGAGCGCTCCCATTCTCGAAAGTGACCTATTCCAGGTACGCGGAGCGGGTAACTTTCATCATTACAGCACAGCTGTATGACAAACGGTTGAAGCGCCTATAGCTGACAAACTTTTGGGACAAAACACCCAAAAAATGGCATTTCAAAGGGGGCCGACCAAGACATGGGCATAGGAGCGCTGCCATTTGTCGAAAGCAACCTATTCCAGATCCGGACGATTAACTTTCGTCATTGCAGAACAGCTCTGCCACAAACGCTTGAAGCGCCTATA
>JASAMY010000082.1:0-68641 GCA_030248085.1 Paralinhomoeus sp. GSCO2_6 | reverse complement strand
AGCTATTGCTGCAGAACAGAATTTCCCGTTTACGATCCCTCCGCCACAAGCATTTCCTATCCCATATATTTTACCCGGGATGGCAAAAAACCCCACCCCCATCTCGACCCCAGAGGTGTAACTGGTCATCGAAGCTGGGAGGGGTGAATCGCAGATTTTTCAAAAGTCGATGGGGGTGACCTGCGTGCACGGCCAAATTTGATACAAATTCTCGTTTTCCAGCCTCAACAATGACCTAGAGAAGCTGCGTGTGTGCTGAAAACACAGCGCCACAGGCAAAATTTGTTGATTTTTTGTCCGAAAACGCGCTCAAGACTCCAAAATGGTCTGTAGTGGCGAAAAAACAGCTGATATTGGGACAATAAATACTGCTCACAGGCCTGAAAAACACCTTGGGAAGTATGAGAAACACATTCAGCCATGGGGGTAACCTGCAAGGTGTGCAGGTTGGACGAAAGCTGGGGGAGGGTGATCCTTTTTTCGTGCAGGATTGCCTGAAGCTGGGGGGGGGGGTGACCTGCACCTACACCCTACCCAGCTGCTCGACCCTCTCCACTCGTTTCTCTCCAGTGTCACTGTCCGAAGCAAGGCGACTGTTGTTTGTAGCCGAATTTTTCCGCTAATGGTGGCCCCGTGAGCACGTATGGCGGTGGGAGGGAGGGAGGGGAGGGGTGCCCTCAGTGTTTTTTATTTGTGTCAGTAGCGTGCGTCGGGGACTACACCACGGCCGTTTCTCTAGATCTTCGACAATACGCTCATCAACGAGCGGCCGGTGTCGGCGACGGTGCTGCAGGACCTGTTCGACCTGGCCTGCTACTACAACGCCGCCGAGCCGCGCGTCTTCGAGTCCGACAACGCCGCCCTCAGATGGTACCGTCCCCCGTGCCCCCTTTATCCCCCCTCCTCCCCCTCTTTTCGGAGAGGAGGATTCCACGCCCACTCACATTGCCTGGCGTATCCTATCCCGACAGACTGTTGGGATGACCCCCCGCTTTTATTTTTCCGAGACCGCTAGTCAACTGTATATAAGTAGTTGTAAAATGGCGAAACATTTGCTTGGGCGCTCTATTTTTTACACTTTTAGCTTTAAAGCACAGAAGTGCTTCAATTATAGTTGAAAAGGTGCCATTTTCGATCCGACCTGCTAGTTCGGATTTGCTGCCACCCGTTCTTCCCTAGCCCCCCCCCCGGAAGCGCCCCCCCCCCTGCCCAGGCAGCGTTTGCTGCTCTCTTTAGGCACTACTCTCCGGTGTCGTTCTTGAGTCGCGGCGAGGCGGCGGACAATTACGCGTTCACGCAGAAGGCGGACGTGCCCGAGTTTAACGAGACGCTGTGGAACTTTTTCCGCCAGCACATGCCCAGGAACCAGCGCAGCTATGACGCCATCGCACAGGCGCTCGCCAAGTGGGGCAGGCCTGAGAGGGTGCCCCACCTCGTACAGGTAGGTGTGTGTCTCTGCACACCCAACCCCCCAACGGTTGGGTTGGTGTGGGTTTGGATGTCGCCATCTGGGCCGTGTACCGTTGTCTGGGTGTCGGCTCAGGAGATGGACAGCGAGGGGATCCCTCTGACTCGGCGCACCTACAACGCCTGGCTGCTGGGCTGTCTTCACGAGGACGGCAGCTCGCAAGGGCTGCTCGCGTACGGCTCCGAGACGCTGGCGCCCTTCAAGGGCATCCTCAAACGAATGGCCGCCCAGAAGATCGCGCCCGACGTCGCGACCCTCAACGCGATCCTGCTCGCTCTCTGCCGCTTCTTCCAGCTCTGGTCCGTCCAGGGACAGACGTCGGTCGACACCAAGATACGCCTCGCCGAAGCGGCGGCCAGCCTCGTCAGGGAGATGCGCGTCGCCGGCGTCGGTGCGTGCGAACGGATTGGGGCGACGCTAGGAGGCCGGCAATGGCCCGCATAGCAGACCCATCTCCATCACTGTCTGTCTAGAGCCAGCTAGCCTAGCCATCATCTAGCCAGCATTTCTGTCTAGAGCCACAGAATTAGACAAAGACATTCGGCAGAACGCCATACGACGACAGCACGAGAAGGTCCATTGACAGGGAATTCTTCGCTAGTCGATCCACCAAGAATCGAACCCAGAACCGTGCGCGCGCTCAAGAGGCCGATTCAGTACCATTAGGTCACTGCCTAACGGACAAGCGTACATACGTGCGCGATCCTTTTTCCCTTTTGTTCCAGAACCGAGTCCGTTCACCGCCTCTCTGTTGGTGGAGATCAGCGACCGCTTGGACGCCTTCTACGGATTGCTGAAGCCTCTGCTGCGCCACTTCCAGCGACTGCCCCGTCTGGCCGTCGTCCACCTCCACGACGGCCTCTTCCTCAGCCACCTCGCCTTTCTGCTGCTCGGCAAACGGTTCGTCTCTCTGTCACGAGGAGTGAAATCTGCTGACCATATAGCATACCCATCTCCATGACGCCTTCCTGTCTAGAGCCGCGCAATTAGCCAAAGACCTTCGGAAGAACACCATCTATAATCTAGGGCGGCGATGGCACGAGAAAATCCATCGAAAGGCAAGTCCTCAGTCTAGTGGTCCATCAAGAATCGAACCAAGGACCAAGAATCGAATCAAGAATCGAACCAAGGACCAATCGAACCAAGGCAAGAGGCCGGTTCTTTACCACTAGGTTGCACGCTGTCCTACGTTGCAGCTACGGAGACGGGCGTTTCGCGCGCGAGGCGGCGCTCTCGCTGCTGCGCGTCGCCGAGAAGGCCGACAACGAGCGACTGCTCACGGGCGCTGAACCCGACGAACAGTGCGTGCGTGCGTGCGTGCGTGCGGAAAAGCGCACTTTCCGTTTTTAGGTTCTACAAGCACATGCTGCAGGTTCTCTGCTCGACCACGGACGCGAGGGCTTACGCCGACTTCCTGAAGCTCTACGAACGGGTAGTGCCCCAGCGCGTGCCACCCCAAACCGGTTTGTGCCTCCTCTTCATCGACAGCGCTGAGGCGGCCGGCCGACACGATTACATTCTCAGGTGACCGGCTCGTGCGTGCGTGCGTGCGTGCGTGCGTGCGTGCGTGCGCCCTCGCGGCCGAATGTACCCCCCCCCCCCCCGGAATAAGCGTTCGTCGCTCGCTGCATCGCTGCAGGATGGTGAAGGACGCCGCTCGCGCTCGCCTGTTCGCGTCGTCGGAGTTCGCGGACGAAATTCTGAAGGTTCTCTGGCGCGTCGATCCCCAGGTGCGTCGTTTTGCAACCTGGGCGGGGGGAGAGCAAGTGCTTCCTTGTCGGTGCGATGCCCCGGATGGCACGTCACCTCTTCTGTATGTGTAAATGGGGAGTGGCCAGAGGTCGCTGCCCCAGATTACAGATGACGTTCTTCCGAATGTCTTTGGCTAATTGCGCGGCTCTAGACGGTAAGGCGTCATTGAGATGGTATGATGCTACCTATACGGCCCACTGACGCCCTACTAGCGTTGCCCCTAATCCAACAACAGCAACAACTAATAAAAGTGGTCAGAGGATTTTCAGAGTCTGACGGAGAAGACGCGCGCCGAGTTGGCCGAGGTGCCTCGCCTCTGTCTGCGCGAGATACAGGCGGAGATGATGGGTCGGATGGGCCTGATGGAGGGCCAGAACAAGTTGCCGCCCACCGCCTTGCGGGTGCGCTTCCGCACTGTCCGTCGTCAGTGCGCGCGTCCTCCCTTCCCTCCTCCTCCTCCTCCCTTTCAGCTGGGCCGTATCGCGGCGCTGCTGCACCGTTTCGGCGCCCGCGAGGAGGCCAACGAGCTGCGTCGGCGCCTGCGGCCCCGCGGCGAGGCGTTCGCGGAGCGCATGCTCGCCCTGCGCACGATCGCGTCGCGCGCAGAGGCGAAGCGCAATCCCGCGCCCGCCGACGCCGTCCTCCCGCCTCCCATCGACGAGGAGGTCGGCGAGACCCACCTCTCCACCCCCTTCCCCCTCACGATCTTTGTTTGGACGAGCGTGCGTGCCTGCCTGCCTGCATGTGCGTGCGTGCGTGCCGGTACTTGAGTGCGTGCGTGCGTGCGCGGCGGTGCGTGCACGAGTGACGGTGCATGCGTGCGTGCGTGCGGACGCGAGCTGTCGTGCTGCAGACGGCTCACGAGCTGATGCGCCAGTCGGTGAAGGAGAGGGACTTCGACGGCTGCTTCGACGTGCTGGAAATGTGGGCGGATGCGCAGCACCCCAGTCTCGCCGAGGTCGCCAAGAAGCTGGCGCAGCTCTTCAAGCTGGACGGCAGTCAGAAGGAGCTGCTCTCGGACTTTGTGGAGGAAGCGACGCGGTACACCAGAAAATCCTAGTCGTAGTCGTAGCGCAAGAGAAAGTGTGGAGAAATTGGCAGCAGAGCGCACTCTGTTGATTGTTGAAAGCGGTGCAATGCGTGAAATAGAGAACCCGCCTGTTGTGACACGTACACTCACGCATCGCTGCTACAACAATGTTGATGCAGCCGGAGCCGGTGCATGTTGTATGTCGCTCGCTTCCTGTAAAACAAACGGCTGTCACTCATTCAATTTTTCCGGTTAGGTGAGTAACACTGTGCCCGCGCGTCGGCTGAACACTGCATTCATCAGGACTGAAGTTTTGCGTGGCCACTACGCCGAATTAGCGTGGGTCGCGCGCGCTGACGTCAGCGTCGCGTCAGTGACAACGGCTATTTTCACTCGGTTGTACAGTGCCTCGAACTGTACGCACGTGCGTGTCTGCGTGTGCGTTCGTGCCTTAGTCAGCCGACGACGGCTGGACATACAGAACTGTCGGTCTGTGCGTGCGTGTGTCACCACTCACATCACCAGTGGGAGATAGGGATGTTTCGCTATGTGCGAGTGGAGTCATTTCGCTGTCCACAACACGAGCCAGAACAGAAGCTCGTTTAGTCGTGCAATGCATTCTTAATTCCGAAAAGTGTCCTGCTGATGTAGACGACGTTCGAGAAAATTGGAGTCCCGTCATTATGGCGCCTCGCTGCGCGGCATCGGCGTTTTTTTTTGCAACATTCCAAAGCGTTTAGCCTTGCGCTCCTCGCATGGAACGCGCTTGCTAGCCAATGAACTGTCGGGGGCAACACAGTGCCTGTCTGTGCGTCGCGTGCGTGCGTGCGTGCCTGTGTGCGTGTATGTGCTCGCAGGCGAGCGGATGTTTTGTCGGGTGGGGGCTTGTGCAAACAGCGTGCGAGAGGCGGTGCTATCTTCCGCGACGCTCGACGTCGTTGCTTGACTTGACGAGACGCTTGCGACTGTGGCCCCTGTGCGTGCGTGTGTGCGTGGGATGTCATGTCAGGTTGTCTGCAAGCGCGGCAGTGCCAGTGTCGCTGACGCACGGTGTGCGGCATTCTTTTCCGACAAGCTCATGGAGCGTCGCAGTTTCTTTCGTCAGCATTTTTCCACCGCCATTGGCGGTATGAGTCGTTTTTTCGGTGGCGTACGACGCCGCGGCTTGCAGCGTTTCTCCCACGCGCGTTGACTATAGATACATGTAGACTCAGTCGTCTCTCAATAGACTCAGAGCGCGCGCTCACAGTGAAGTTGTTATGTAAGTCGAGACAACCAACATGTACGCGCCTGGGCTCATTGTCGACGGTCAAACGCCTATTCGGTGGGTGCCTATATGCGCCCACGGCTGCATTGTGCGTGCGTGCGTGTGCGTATGTACGTGTGTGCGTGGCAGCGCGCGCGCACGCGCCTGTTGCGCAGCCGCCGCGTTGGATCTTCAAGGTACACCTCTTACATACTAGCTCGCGCCCCCACCACCACACAACCACGGCACCGCTATGTATCCGCCGCGTCGGCCACTTTCTAAGATGGCAATTCGCGCGATTAGCGCCGGGCCGAGCCAACTCCTTAGGGCTTTCCCTTGCCGAAGTCGGCATTGATTTTCCCCTGGACCTCCAAACGTCTGCGCGTTCATGCAAATTTCGGCGGGCTATGTGGAACTGGCAGCGCTGCCACTTTAGAGCGAACGACACGCGGAGTGTGCGAAATGAAGCTTGGAATCTGGATTCTTTTGGAGATTGTCGTGGCCGCCGGCTCGCTCCAAGAGGGCGCAGCGCAGACGCTGACGAGTCAAAAGGAACAGTACCGAGTGGGAGACGACATTTCGCTGACTTGCGAATCGGACGAGTCGGCCAACTTTAAGTGGACCCTTCCCAGTCCCACCCGCGTGGGCAAAGTGAGTGCATTTTTCTTGCATCTTTATTTCTCTATATTTTCCCATTAAAACGGTCCGTATCTCTAGTATCTCGTGGGCTACTCGAACCCCGCCCTCGACGGTCGCCTCTCGATCGAGCACCGTTCGGAATTTCTGTCGACACTCTCCGTTAGTGTCGCCAATTTAAGCGACAACGGCATCTACGCGTGTCAAGTCACCACGCGCGCTGGCGAGCAGACCAAGTTGGACGCCGTTGTCTATGTCTCCGGTTGGTAGGCTTGCCGTTTGAGCACAATGTACATACATGGGTAGCGTACATCCTCTCAAACAGTGCCACTGGCACTAAAGTTTGATCCGCCCTTGCTCGAAGGCACTGTCGGAGGGGGATAAGGTCGACCCCGCCGGCCGTGCAGAGGGCACTATTGGATGATGTACTACGCTACAGTAAAACAATTTACAATTGAGACGATACTTACATGTAATTTGGGACACGGTGGAGGGGGGGGGGGAGGGGCGGGGGAAGCGTGCTGCCGCTGTGCTGATCTCTGAGGCAGCATTAACTGATGCTAATCTCTGCCTGATTCTATATGAGCGCTTCAATGAGATTGTGGTGAGACTGTGCCTTCATGAATGCACACGCCTACAGTGTGTGTATGTAGATCATATACACCATTTTATTTTTGTATGGTGAATGATACGCATCCTTATTGGGAGACGAACTAATTTTTTTAATTCTACTAATTATATATTTCGTCCCCCCCCCCACACACACACACACACACGAGCTTCCATCTTTATACAGACGGCGTGCACGCGCTGGTGCCCTTGAGCGACGAGAGCATGGTGTCCGTGAGCGAGGACCTCGAGGTGCACGTGCCCTGCATCGCGACACGGCCCGGCCTCGACGTCACCTGGACCGCCGACACCTGGAAGGGCAACGTCAGCATCCCGCAGCGACCGCCCAAAACCGCCTACATTCCCGGGTGAGTGAGCCCTCTGCACTCTGCAGAATTGAGCGATCGGACTCGGAAGAGTCATGGGGACGAGACGCGAGTTACCGTACGTATTCAAAACAGAGCCCCACCCTCAGCCTCCCTAATAATGACCGCACCTTGCAATGACCACCTCTGGCAGCAGGTGGATTCGAAAAGCGTGCCCTCTAAAGTGCACAGGGCGCGATTTCGAGCATCGTCATGGATTTGATTTGCCGGTCAAAACGGATACTGTCACGCTCCATGCCAAGTGCTGGGCCGTATTACGGTAGCAGTGTTTAGATTCGGCATCACAATGGATGCGAGCGTCGCCAAGAATCTGCTGACGTATTTGAAGTTGGGCCGGAGCAAGCGGACCATGGGCGAGGCCAACTGTCGCGCGGCCGGCCAAAAGACGACCTTCCGACTCCGACTCAACTTTCGGGGCACTTACGAGGTGTGTGTCCGTCCAGCTCCATCCCACTTTCCCCGCACTTCCGCATACTGAGATGACTGATCATAGGTTTACGGTATGTGTACCTGCATAGGCGCAGTTCGGTTTTAAAACCACACTGAAATGTCTTCATCCGCGGTCTCTATTGTTCCCTCTGACACTGCAGCAGCGTCGACGGCCGTGTAGTAGCTTGTATGCGCAGTTGCGGCCGGTTCAGCTCAGGGTGCTGAACAGCACGGCCGAGGTGGCGTACGTGGGCGGCGAGCTGGAGATCAGCTGCCGCGCGAGCGTGGGCCACGGCTCCTCGCTCGTCCAGTGGAACTGGACCCGGCCCCACGGCAGCCCCGTCCTCGTCCTCCCGTCAGTCCCCGACGGCCGCGGCTTCTCCGTCAGCACGCTGCGCCGCAGCCACCTCGCCGCCACCGACGCGGGCGAATACGTCTGCACGTGAGTCGTTTTCCTTCTCTGACACACTGCTGAGCTGCTCTCCTCAACTCGCTCGGCTGTTCATCAGTTTGGTTTGTCTAGCTGGACGCCGTCTGTGCGTGCGTCCGTGCGTCCGTCTGTGCGTGCGTGCGTGCGTCCGTCCGTCCGTCCGTCCGTCCGTCCGTCCGTCCGTCCGTCCGTCCATCCGAAACTGCTATTCGGGCGTACTTGTTGGGGCGCCCACTCGAGTGGGCATGTGGCGCTGTTCAGTGCCAGCCGGTCGTCGTATCCAGGGGACGATATGAGCGAGCGGATCATGGTCGAGGTCTCGCCAACAATGGGCCGGATCGAGCCGCTGATCAGTGGCCAGTCGACCCGGGTCGAGGTCGAGGAGGGTGAGGCCGTCACGCTCGAGTTCGCCTACAACGTCTGGCCGCACGCCCTCGACGCGCCCGGACGCTACACGCGCCAGTGGCTTCACGTGAGTGGAAGCCGAGACCTTTGCAAGATTTCTTTTGTTGAAATTTTGACGGCTCTCCTTCTAGAGAGTCGTGGACCCGTTGGCGGCGATCGCTCGGCCCCCGCCCGCGCCGAACGCCACCTCCCACGAGGTGCGGGCCAAGCCGGGCGTGGTTTTGGAGACCACGCCCTTCGGCGGTGGGCGCGGAGCAAACCGACTGGCGGGCGTGCGGGATCGTTTGACCATTGAGAAGGCGACACTCCAGCAGTCGGGCAGGTAAACTTGAGGACACACACGCGGACGGGCGGACGCACAGCACGTACGCCTGTGAATACGGCTTTGGCGGCTGTTTGCGCAGTTGGGCTAAGGCGTTGGCTCCAAACCGCAAGGTGCGGAGTTCAATCTTCAGCGTGGCAAGACTGCCAGAAAACAGTAACCCCCTTGGGCAAGGGGCTCACGCCAGAACTGTGCCCCCTGATCGCTGTTCTCATCGGTCTTGTAGAAGGCAGAGGTAACCAAGGACCAATGGGTCCCCCTCTCGCCTGAGACTTCGGTCTCAAACCTAAAAAAAAAAAAAAAAAAAAATACGACCCCGATTGCAGCTACGACCTCGTGATCAAGGCCGGCGTCGGATACGACCGTGTCGAGAAGATCACCTTTACTGTGAACGTCCGCTCAAGAAGTGCACCAACGGCCAAAATCGAACCCACCTGCAACGACAACTTTCTAAAAATCGAAGACCCACTAATCGACTCGAAGTGGTGCTATTTTATGAGCGAAACGTGGGTTGTCCCTTCGTCTGTGCGTGCGTGCGTGCGTGCGTGCGTGCGTGCGTGTACGCTCGTGTCGTCGCTTTCAGTTCCGTGAGATTTCTGTCGCCGGGTCAACAACTGCAGATTCTCTGCCATGGCAAAAGCAGCCCCCTGCCTAACCTCAGACTATCCTTCAAACCCTGCGTTGAACGCGACTTCAACTGCGCCAGTCGACCCTACGAGCTGTTGTCCGCGAACACCAGGCTGCACGACGGCAGCTACGAGAGAGTGCTGGTGCGGTCTTTTTACAATTTCCAATTTTCGTATTTTTTTGAATTTTGTTGCTCTTTTCAGCTGTACGACGGCGTGGCCACGCGCACGGGCACGTTTGAGTGCGCGGCCGAGAACGCGCGCGGTCACATCTCGTCCCATTTGGAAGTGGTCGTCACCGACGCGGTCGACAACAGTCGCTGCAATCCGCTCAGCAAACTGCAATGCCACGCCGGTTAGTGGCAAGTCGACGAACGCATTCGCACGGGAACCGGGATGGGTCAGACGGAGGAGGGGGGCGTGTTGATGGTGGGGGGTTGTTGGTGATAGGGGGCTTTATGCAAGCCCGAAGGGAGGTACCTGTTGGCAGTTGGCAGTTGGCACACACTTCGTTCGACATCCATAATCGTTGGGCTGGGCCGGGCAGATTGGCCCATTGCAGGCATTTCGATTTCGGCCGAGATGACGTACCCGTACGTGCACCGACCGGAAGACGACTCGAGAAGCTACGCGGGCGACGAATGGACGATCGTCTGCAAGGCGCAGAAGTACGACTATGGCAGGTACGACTACGACTACGGTACCGAGATTGTTTGCTATTTTTCTTTTGCATGAAGCCCGAAGGGTTTGACGGTTTGACGGTTCGGCTATTGCGCTCACAATTTCCGCGGAAATCGGGCCACCATTTTTGGGACGGAGGTCTAGGTGGACGAGCCGAATGCGCTTGTTGTGGTGCATAGATGTTCATTCTCTCCTGTATTTCTTCCCACACCCTTCTTGCAGTCTGGAGCTCTGCGAGAAGCCGTCGCGGCGGCGGCGCTTTCGAGCTCGAATGGCCTTCTCGAGTGGCGCGACGTTCGACGAGCGGTGCCGCTCGGCCGTCGACTTCGAGGAGCGGCGCGGCCCGCCGCCCACAGAGAACAACAACAACAGCGAGCAAAGCACCGGCCATCAGTCGGTGACCTACAGACCGAACGCGACGGAGCTGTCCAATCAGCTCATCGCCACCGTACAAACGTCCATGAAACGGGGCGCGGAGTTTGTCTACTTCTGCCGAGCCAAGGTCAGCAACAGCCGTCGGGGATCCACCTATGGCCATAGCGGCGCCGTCACCGTCAGGGTACGAGATCGCAATTTACACTGTTGGTGTTTGGTAGGTTGCGTACGGTAGCGTCTCGTAGACATTTGGATTAAAAAACTCGAAAGTAAAGGTTGTAAAAGGACCATGCGTAGCGTACAGTGTAACTAACGCTTTCTATGTACTGCACGTGCCGTTGGAGAGACACATTTTTCTCGTTTGCTTTGCACAGTAATTAAAACTTTTCTTTATTCAAGGTACTGGACACAGAGGCAACAGAGATCCACAAAGAGTCTTCCTCTCCTGAAAAGATTACGGTGAACTTTGGAGATCCGGTCATCTTGAAGTGTAACATCACTGGTTGGCAGTTCTCCAATTCGTACGCACGCACGCACGCACGCTCAAGTCGCAAACACGCGTCCACTTCAGCGGTCCCAAAGCCGACCATCGAGTGGGTGCTGCGCCGCAAGGGCCATCACTCAGACGACAAGCTGCCGGGCGCCGAGAAGAGTATCAAGGTGCTGGAGGAGGGCCGGAAATTGTCCATCGAGCGCGTCATCCGCGACGACGCCGGCGTCTACACTTGCCAGTGCGCGTGCTTGCGGCTCAAACTTGCCAGTGCTGGCGGTTCAACAAAGAGGGTCGCGTTCCAGAGCGGGCGACCGGCACAGTCGGTTTGTGTACCACAAGGTGACGCTGAAGGTGCTGGGCGGCGAGGGCGTCAACCAGGCCACGGTCTTCCTGCTGGTCGCCGTGGGAGCGATCCTGATCATCGTCGTGGTCGTGCTGCTCGCCTGTCTCTGCCTCGAGCGCCGACGCAAGCGCAAGAACGAGAAGATGCTCAGGGCGCTCTACGACGAGCTCATGGGACACGGCCCCGAAGGAGGCGACTATGGTTGGAATTTTGTCGAGCTAACGTGCGCCGCAAAAGCGCGACGCTTGCCCGGTTGCAGACGAGTACACGGGCCTGTTGAGCAAGCTGCGCAAGGAGAAGAAGCTGGCGCCGACCGTGCAGACGGCCCCGAAGATCGACCCGTCGAGACCGATCAACTGGCAGCCCAGCTCCATTCCCTACGATCCCAAGTTCGAGATTGCCAAGGAGTCCCTCTCCTTGGCCGGCGTCATTGGTTCGTTCGCGCGTTGTTGTAGACACGCGCTGCACATTAGTCGTGTGTAGGGTATTATTAGATGCGTTTTGACGAGAGCTTGACCACACACACACACACACACACACACACGCACGCACGCACGCACGCACGCACGCACACACACACAAGTCTGTACTTCAATTTTGCTGTTGGTCACTTTTGCAGGAGAGGGCGCGTTCGGCGTGGTCCACCGCGCGGTGCTGACGCAGGACGTGACTCCGTACACGGTGCACTGCGCGGTCAAGTGTCCCCTGGAGGGCCGGTCGTTCCGGCACCAGAAGGCGCTGCTCGACGAGCTCCGCATCATGCAGCACCTGGGCGGCCATCCGAACGTGCTGGGCCTCGTGGGCGCCGTGACGAAGCTGATCATCAAGGGCGAGCTCTACGTCGTCATGGAGCTGTGCGAGCTGGGCAGTCTGCTCGACTACCTCAAGAAGAGGAGGGCCGGCTTTCTGGACGAGCTCGTGCCCGACGAGGAGAGGCCCGGAGTGACGCAGGACGGCTACCTCGCGCCCACGCACATGGGACTGACCAGAGAGGAGCCCAAGAGCCTCTATCAGGTGCAGGAATCGCAGATCGCATCACCCTCCGTTGGACTGGCTATGATGCACCTTGTTGTTGTTGTTGTTGTGTACTGAGGGCACAATAGGAGGCCCATACAGCATACCGTGTAATCTCAATGACGCCTTCCGTGACATTAGCCACAAAGAGGGTCGCCAAAGACACGTCACGTCAACTGAAATCTAGGACAGGGACAGCACGAGAAAATCTATTGCTAGGCAAAAATCCTCGTTAGTGTGTCCTCGAGAATCGAAACCAGAACCGTGCTCGCAAGAGGCTGATTCTCTAGCAGTAGACGGTCGGTGCCAGTGTGGAGGTACATACATATGTAGCACCACCACTCTTTCGGTCCCACGTTACAAAATGCAACAAAAACTTCGGGGCAAGCCGTGTTTACCTTTGTGTTGCAATGAAACGGTTAGTGAACAACAAAGTGTACTTGCAGAGCGAGGTCAACACGCACTGGCGGACGCCGGAAGAGGGCAACCGGGCGACGAGCATCTGCGAGCCCATAGTCGCCACCTCCGACCTCTTGTCCTTCGCCTATCAGACTGCGAATGGCATGGACTTTTTGGCTGGGAAAACTGTGAGGAGCTCTCTGGCGCAGCATGAGCGCGGGTGAGCCCCAACCCACCGCGTGAGTTCAGCTGATCCACCGCGACTTGGCGACTCGGAATCTGCTGCTGACGGCGGATCGCGTCGTCAAGATCGCCGATTTCGGTCTCGCTCGTCAGGATCAGACCTATCACATCCAGAACTCAAAGCACATCCCGCTGCCCATCAAATGGATGGCCCTCGAGAGCATCCTGGACCAAGACTTCAGCGTCAAGTCCGACGTGTGGAGCTTCGGAGTGGTGCGTTGATTGACACGCGTAGTGCAACGTAGAGCTGATGCAATTCAATAAAAATTGCAGGTGCTGTGGGAGATCTTCAGCCTTGGCGAAGCGCCCTACCCCACGCACGCGCTCGACCCCTCATTCATCGCGTATCTCAGAGACGGCAACCGGCTAGAGCAGCCCAGCAGATGTCCTGACGAGATGTGAGTGTGTGTGTGCTAGTACTAGCCCCACCAAACGAGTCAATCGCATGCGTTACGCTGTAGCTACCACCTGATGCGCAAGTGCTGGCTCGTGTCACCCGACCAACGGCCCTTCTTCGACCAGTGCAGGGCGACTATCGCGGACGAGTTCCAAAGATGCAATCCACAGGTACACAAGCATCGCTGGGTTGTCGGGCTGAACGCGAGGCTGAGCACCAACCAACACGGCGCCTTTGCAGCTCTACACCATAGTGGCCAACAATTGCTACCAGCCTGAGGTGCCTGCAGAGGAGGCGGGGATCTCTTCGCCAGGGCCCGTATCCCCGGGACCATCGACCCTGAGCAGAGGCCCTGTTGCCGTCGACTACGAGAACTATCAGAATGCCGTCAGAGAGGCCGCGGCGACCAGTCTCAACAACTACAACTACGACACGCTGAACGGCAGGCTGTCGTCACGTCTAACGCCACCAGCATCCGAGAAAGACGATGGGGCGGTTCTAAACGAGAGCTATGAACTGCCCGACAGGTTTTCGGCCGAGCCGGTCCGCAGGCCGATCAGCTCCAATCCCATCTACGTCTGACCAGTGCATCTGTGAACGGTTCGCTGCACAAATTTGCAAGGTCTGCTGGTCAGCTACTGCACTATGTATTCCATGCAGAATTGTGCAGCGAACTCGGTGGGTACGAGCGAGGGTTAGGTGCGCTGGCAAGTCCTAATCGCGTTCACGTACTCACTTATCGAGTGTGCATTAGCTGAGCGGTGCTCACAAGATGCCAACCTTTGCGACTACTGGTCCTTTGACTTGTCACTTCTCCCATGCGCGCATTCAACCGTGAACCCGCGTCGCCATTCCACAGTCGTGTATCGCACTCCTAATGTGTTCCACTCTGCAGTTGTCCATTCTAGGATGATTGCAAACACAATGTCCCCTTTGTAATCCTCTGATAAACCAACCAGTGCAATTGGACGCGTTTTCTCTGTCCCCTCACCGCGTGTAAGACGCACTGTAACTGACCGTAAGGTGCAGATCTCTATTGTACAGCACGCTCACGTACTGGTGTAGTGCGCTTGTGTCCCAATGGCTTTTGTCAGTTTAGCAATGAGAGCTGGCCAACCTGCCAGCCTAAAAGCCTTACTGTACTGCATGGAGGAACACGCTAAGCATTCGAGCCTCGCTGTCACCAGTGCCTTGTGTCAAGCGAGCGAAGTGATATCAAAGTCAATCCGCGCTTCGCTTGCCTGCAGGAACACAGACTGCAGTCCCTTCAGCATGAACAAACTAGTGCTCCCAGCATTGTACTAGCGACTACCGTTCCAAAAACAGTAGCGCAGCCAGCATCGAAGCATCTTCCTGCATCGAAACAGTGTTTCCAATTGTTTTGCCGTACCAGCATCGTGCGCTTCAAAGTTGAGTGAACCTTGCAGATTTGAAAGTCTGGAATGATCCGAATGTGCATTGTTGCGTTTGCCACAGAGGGGAGCGCGTTTATTTTTGTCAAACTCCATTCCCGCTTGGCAACGTGACGGCTATTAGTAAAAGCGAATTACGAATTACGAATTCCGAATTTTGAATTTCGACTTCGGTATACTGTACTTTCAACATTTAAAATTTGATTTTTTGTACTGTATTTGAATAATTCAGCGCTCGCTGTGCTTCCGTCTCAGAAATGCGGTTCCATCGCCGCGCGTTCTGTGGGCGACAGTGGCCAGGAAGGCGCCAGGCGACACCAGGAAGCACTCGCACACGAACCACCCGCCCATCCACTGATTCGCATGCGCGGTGCTTCCTATTGGCTGGCTGGTTGGCTGGCTGGCTGGCTGGCGCTGGCAACAGAACAGGTGTGGAGCCGCCTCTGGAAGGACCCATGCGTGTCGTTGCGTGCGGGCGTGGGTCCGCGTTCGACCGACTATCAGACGGACTAGGTGGTCACCGCCCCCAACTACGTGTCCCCCCCCCCAACACTGTTTCGCTACGTGCATACTAACGACTTCCACACGAAACGCTAGAATCAATGGGCTATTCCCACGCAGAAAAGGAGGGACAACAGAATTACAACAAAATCAGGGGACAATCCCATCCTAGCCGCGATTTGAGCTGTTCAAAGTGGTGCGGGAGCAGGCGGGCCTGCGTTGTCTGGGGCACGCGAAGCAGCATAGCGCTTCAGCAGGCACTCGTAGCGGCAGTGTACCAAGCGCGGAAGCGGCTACGATGGACGTGCACGATGTCTTGTCTTCATGGTCGACAACCGTGGCCAACGCTTTCGTCCAAACTCGTGGAGTGGGCGGCGTTCCGCTCGTGTTCCAATTTTATTGGGTATTAATTTTATTAGGCCAACAGCGAGACGTGCGCTCGAAGTGAGAAGCAGTCACGACCACGAGTCCCACGACACACGTCACTGCGGCTAGGTCACGCACGCGACCAAAAGAGGTCGACAATTGACATTGAACGCAAAGCCTGGTAGAGGCAACGAACTAAGCGACCATACGACACAGAGTGACGGATCGAGTCTTGAATAGAGGCTGTCCATTGCCGGAGAGAGGCAGTGCAGCACACGCGCTTTGAGCAGGGTGTACAAATGGACGGTCGCCATCGTTAGGCGTGACGTGACGCCGTCAAGCATGTGCCGATCATTGCGCGAGACGGCGGGATTGTTCAGGCGCACACCGGCAGCGTCGGAGTTGGGTTGTTGAGGTTGACGTCGACACAGAGACCCCGCCACCGCCTGCTCCCGATGTGTGGCCCTGACCCCGTCAGCTCGTAGACGGGCTCGAAGTACGCCTTGGAGCGAATGGCGTCGATCAGGTGGCCGACATCGACTGCAGCCGTGTCCGCCCTGCGCTGCTGAAACGTATGCTGTATGGCATCAAGTGAGCCGACGCCGACGGTCAGTACAAGGCTCGTCGTGGTCAGCCTATCGATCGTCCGATCGCAACTTCACAAGACCAAGAGATCAGCAACTTACGTGAATGTCTTGACATTCTTGGAGTTGATGGTGGTGTCGGGTAGGAGGCGGAGCTCGGTTGGGCCCAGCTCGCTGTCGTCTTGGCCGAGACGGAGAGCAGTCGCCATGGCGCAGCGCATCGGCCTCGAGCTCAACTCGAGGTTCCACACCACCAAGTAGTTCACACTTCCTAGAATATCTAACGTGCTGTCTTCACTGCGAACTTATCGCCACAGAGATAAGTTTCGCAACGAAATAAAATTTTGTCCCACCGCGCTTTCCCGGAATTTGTAAAATGAACATTCACAGTTTCTCGGTAACTTTCCGTGTAGTCTATTCCACTTGACATGCAAACAATGCACGCGTTCTATAAACGACGTTCACCAAAATTCAAAATTCAAAATTCAAAATTCGGAATTCGTAATTCGCTTTTACTAATAGCCAACGTGACTGTCCATAAATCGCAAATGACGTCATTCAGCACACCCCACATCTACTGCAGAGGGGGGGGGGTGATCAATTCTCATAGTCGGCGAGCGCGGCCGCCCTGAACTGGTCTTTGTGGCGGCTGTTGACGCCCGCGCGGTTGCGCGCGCCCTCGATGGCCAAGAACTGCACCCGAGGCACTGAACTTCCATGTCGTTGCGTGCATCGCAGTGCGTGTTAAATTTCAATTTAGTACGCTATCACGCTCCCCCCTCCCCAATCGGTGGGGTCAGGCAGGGGGGGGGGTGCAAGCTGGGGGGGGGGATTTACCGCCTACTGGTTTCACTGTAGTGTGACCAAAAACCCGCAAAAAGGTGCTGCTTAGACTTTCTTTTGACACACTGGCGGGAACGACTCGCACGACTAACCGAGCGTGGTGTTGGTGGAGTCGTAGCGCTTGCTGGCGTCCAGTCGGAGCAGCGTGCCAAAGTTGTAGTCTTCGATTTGGTCTTTGAAGCTCTCGCAAAAGTCGCGCCACCTCTGCAAAATTCCGCTCAAACATTACTGATTTTTTATGTATCTGACTCACATTCATAGGTGCCCGCTGGGGGGGGGGGGGGGGGGGGGTATAGGGGGGGGGGGGGGTATACCCCTCCCCTGGAAGACCCTATCCGAAAGACTTTCGGGATTACCCCTCCCCTGGCTTTCATTTTCTGGAGCTTCAAGCCAATTTGTCTTGTAAAAATGGCAAAAAGTGTGCCTGCGGCGCTGTCTTTTTGTACTTTGCAGCTCAAAGGAACATAGAAATGGCGTTTAGATCACGTTTTGGGTCCATTTTAAGGCAAATAAGTACCATTTTTTTGTCAAATTTCGACATATACAACTGCATCCCGAAAATCCCGAATTACCCACCCCCTGCCTTCGAAAAATTTGGTGATTTACCCCTCCTGGCCCAATTTCCGTGGGCACCTATGCTCACATTGATTCTAAACTAGTGTACTTATGTTCGTCGCTTGCATCACCACAGGTGCCCGTCTAGAGAAATTGGGAAAGGGGAAAGGTAAATCGTCCAAATTTATCAAAGGTGGGTGGATCGGGATTTGCAGGATCGGTTTTCTTGTATCGAAATTGCAGCTAAACTGGTTCTTTTTGATTAAAAATGTGCTTAGACAAGTTCAAAATGCCAATCAATCTAAAGTCAATCATGGGTACGTTTAAGCCAAACATAAAGCAAATAGTAAATAGATGCTTGCACTAAACTGTTGCCACTTTACTAGGAAAATTGGCTTGAGGTTCAGAAAATGTAAGCCAGGGGAGGGAGGGGTCATGCTGTCTTTCAGGATACTTCCCTATCCCTCCCCCATGAGTACATATGGTTTGCATAGCCAACTAGTCATAAAACTAAAATGCTAGAAAATAAAATGCAGAAAGATCTTCCTGATCCACATAGTAAAATGACAGGATGCTAGAGCCAGAACCAACCGCTTTTTCCTTTTCTTCTTTCAGCAAACTTTCTTCAATGACGTCCAAAGGAAAACCGGGAAACTTTTTGTGAAATTCCTTCACAAGTTCGTTTTCAATTTCGCTCAGTTGAAGATTGCTAGCGTCCACAACGCTGATTATCTAAAATGATCAAGAAAAATGGTGAGGAAAATTACATTAAAGTGAAGAAAGAATAAAACAAACAACAAACATCCATATGGAGCCTGGCATTTTCATAGGCTTTCATCGCCCAGGCAATTTCGATACTTGGCTGAACGATAATTATAAAAAAAAATGTTAGCGAAATTAATAGTAAAACAAAAGTACAATAATAAAAGGGAATGTGAAGGCTGCAGAACACCGCCTTCCACTTGATAAAACTGACAGAAAGAAAACAATATACACACATCGTTCACAATTTCCTTGCCCTCCTCACCCGTGTGAATCATTTTGGAGTTATTCTATTAAAATTTAATTCTCTCTAAAAATGTTACCTCTGTTTTCTTTTCAAACACTAGGAATCCGAGGGAATACCCGATCCATGTGAACCATGTGAACCATGTGAACCATGTGAACGAGAGCATCGTTATTTCGGTGCGACATTTTTTCTACGGTCTCTCCGTCGAAGGCTTTTAGTAATAATACTGATTTTGTTTTGCGTCTGTTCTTTATATCAATTGATAATTAAATTAATTATATATTGTTTAATTTTTAGCATCGTCTGGTTTTATTATTTTAATTGTAGCGTTTCCTGTGAACTACCATGTGAACGATCCCATCCCTGCTCTATTTAGCAGATCGCATCACTTGCCTAAAGAAAAACCCCAAAGTTGGCGCGGATTTTTTCGCAGTGCGGCAGCTCATGAAGTACTCATGAAGTAGGGATAGCGCACAACGACGCAACTATAGCGACAGTGCAGCAACATGTCGCGGAGTGGCGCTTCTCGGGGGGAATAGAGAAGCGCTCGCGGTGCACCACCACGAGATCTTCGTTGTCGCTGGCAACTCAATCTGAACTATCGTGGTATCAAACAAATATTTTGGTTCACAATTTTTACATTCTGGACATGGCTTCGCTTTCGCTTAGGCTTTGGCTTTCGCTTACGCTTACGCTTAGGCTTAGGCTCGCACGCACTCACGCAAGCGCGCACGCGCATGCGTGCACGCTCACGCACGTTCACGCACAGGCACGTGCACGCGCGCACGCGTGCACGCACACGTACACGTGCGTGAGCGTGCACTCGTGCGCGTGCGTGCGTGCCTAAGCCTAAGCCTAAGCCTAAGCGAAGCCTAAGCGAAGCCTAAGCGAAGCCTAAGCGAAGCCTAAGCGAAGCCTAAGCGAAGCCTAAGCGAAGCCTAAGCGAAGCCTAAGCGAAGCCTAAGCGAAGCCTAAGCAAAGCCTAAGCCTAAGCGAAAGCCTAAGCCTAAGCACGCACGTGCACACGCGCGCACGCACAGGCACGTGCACGCGCGCACGGACAGACAGACAGATAAAAGAGGCGGTTGCCTTTGGTCACCCGATAACCTTTCCACCCCCCCCCCCCCCGGTTTAGAGATATGCGAGACGGGGAGACAAGAAAGAAAAATATCACACCGAAATAACGAAGCTCTCGTTCACATGGTTCACATGGTTCACATGGATCGGGTATTCCCGAATCCGACCCCTTTGGAGTTCTACGAAATCCGTAACCTCAACCGTAACCGGCGTAACAATACGGCGTCGTAACCGGCGTAACATTACGGTTTGCTAAACTGGTTTGTTCGTTTACAATTGTTGATCGCGTTTCGTTCACCATTAATCAATTTGAAACGGTTTTCCAAATATACGATTGTATATGCGTTTCATCGTGCTTTGACAGATTGCGTGGCTATATTGTCGCAACAATCTTGCTATGCCATTCCATGGGCTTTTTTACTAATCAAGAGCGCCTAAACCCCATTGTGTTAGTTAGACACCCTCGAGCTGCGTCGCCTACATCATGACCTGACACTAGTTTTCGAAATCATTCACTGGCTAGTCTGTCTCCAGTTTGATGACTACTTTTCTTACGCCCCGCAGCGCGCAACAAGAGGACATAACTTCAAGCTCGCTCATTCCGCTCAGCATAGGCAATATCGCGCCCACTTCTTCTCTCACAGAGTTGTTGATGCCTGGAACGCCTTGTCGCCTCATATGGTCAATGCAACCTCCTTGTCAAAAATCTGAAAATCTCATTCAATTCCTGGTGGCCAGATCGCAAATCACTGAAAACTGTCGTCTGACCACGCCAACGCACCTCCGCAGGCAGCAGAGCCTATACAAATGCGTGCGCTTGGGCTTGTACAGAGTACACGAAGTAGACGGCGCCGCTCCTTGTCGCCTTGTGGCTGCACTATGCATGTAGTTAGTACTGTGGTCACGTGGTGTGCTCCTCCACGTTGGTTAGTTGGACATCGACAATGTGCTGAGCCGCGTGCGTTGCTGTTTGTACGCTTGTCCGGGTTTCTTTTGTGTCTGCGATGCACACTTTGTCGCGCGCCGTTTGTCGGACTTTGCTGTGTGTACGTGCGTTGGTGAATACAAAAATACAAATATACCAAGCTTACACTTTCACCTATTCAAGCTTTACCATTTTTCGTTATTTAGACATACGGTACGCGATGTCTAAAAGGGAGGTTCAGGGTGGTTTAGGAAGGCAGGAAAACTAAAACATTAAAAAAACGCCATCTGTAATCTTGGAAACGACAGCAGGACAAACTCTATTGGCAGGTAAATACTCGTTTTAGTCGATCCATCAAGGATCGAACCCAGAACACTGTTCGCGCGCAATAGGTCATGCGCTGCCCCTATAGTTGGTCATACCATATGGTCAACAAGTTACTGGCATTTTCACTGTGTAAAACGAATACCTAATCACCCTGTACGTATAGTTGTTCGTGCAATTCGAGTCTCTTCAATCGGTCCAACAGCGCCGCGCACCACGCACCGCGCAGCTACAACGTACAGATCATATTTGACAGTGGCGATTACTGCATCGACCTGCCATCGCGACTTTGTGCCCAGCTCCTCCTCCCAACGCATCGAGACATGACCGACTGCAGCAATCGACTCTCCAAGCTGCAAGAGGCGCTCCCTAGCAAGGAGCAGCCCATCCCCTGCGAGGACAGTGCCCACAGCGCGGACACTCGCAACCGACTGAAACCCACCTCGCCCCACACCACCACGTTCTCCTCTACCCCCCCCCCCCGACCATACCTGTAACCGGGGCAGTTCTTGGGGGGGGGGATAAATGAGCTGCCCGGGGAGTAGATGGGCACGTTCCAATATCCACCAACGCTGACCTCAAAAGCGAGACTCCGCGCACAGTTGCCTGATATCTCCATCGTTCCTACAAGATTAATAGTAAATTCCTTCAGAAGTACACAGCATCGCATAGTCAATGAGAACATTCGAACGCCTGAAGGGTGATTCGATCGAGCTGGAAGTGGAGGACTACTCCTATCCAAGTCCCGGCAGTCCCTACTGCAGAATAAGACTCGAGATGCACACCAGAAAATTGTTCGTGTTTTTGTCTGTCTTACTCCCTACCACTGTTGCGGAAAGTCTCTGTTGCAGCCTGTTAATCGGTCTGCCCTTCTGGCGCAAGTACTACGTCGAATTGTATCCCGCGCTCAAGCGACCACAGTCTGCGCGTATGCGCTTCGCCACGAAGAAGTCGGAATGCGATTACCAAATTTAAGCGCCGGTGAGCTGCAGCCGTCAAGAAGGTGATCAGTCCAGTGCTGGTGAAATGGAAATGGAGAATTGTCACTGACACCGTTTTATAATGTCTGTTACCAAACGACCTGCAGTCTACATGATTATCAAGCGATTCTCTTACGCTCAATCAGTTGCGATCAGCTGCGGCGCGCAGCGGTGACCCGGGGCGGCGTACTGCGCCTTGGACCAGTTCAAACCGGGCCACTGACCGAAGTGTGAAAGTATTAGAAGAACAGGTGCTCGCACCATTGCTGATAAGTGGTCGCTTGGGGCCTGGGGGCGCAAACGCGACGTAGTGCAGACAAGTGGGTACTCCGATGCCAGCGCGTGCGCTGAATCCACTCAGTGTTGTCAGTTATTCGCGAGAGCCCTACGGCTGCATTTTTGCGATGAAAACAAAAGCGATTCTTTTGGTACCACTCAGGCAGCGCACTGAGTTCGGCCGTGTGCGTTAGCCGTAGACGTGTTCAGTGCTGATTCATATGGACTGGACCGGAAGTGTTGAGGGTTGTTGTTTTCCAAAGTCTGACAGACTGACCAAAGCCCGCGACGCAAAGGAACAGCGAGCCAGCAGCCAGTCAGATGGTGCGGCGCGAAGGGGGCGACACTGCACCACGCCAGCCGCTCTGAGCTGCGGCTCGCCGTCTTGATCAACAACGACTACCACATGACTAGAGATTAACGTTGCAACGTGACAATTATGTATACTTCGTGAGCCAAATGTGCTACGTGAGCCAAATGGTCCAGAACATAGAAGCGAATGAAGTGTATCGCGGAATCGTAAAGGACTCAATTTTTTTTTAAATAAAACGCAATAAAATCGCTTAGTAATTGTGCGGACCGAACATATGAATCCCGAACATATGAAAACGGCGTTCCTGACAATTCTCTCCATCTGCAGCAGCGAACCACCGCTTTTAAATTTGTCCGTCGCATTCCGACTTCTTGGTGGCGAAATGCATGCTCGCGGGCTGCGGTCGCTCCAGCGCGGGATGCAATTCCACGTAGTATGTACCTGCGCCAGAAGGGCAAACCGACTAACAGGCTGCAATTGCGCAAGGGTACACTGTATGTAGGTGATCGCGTGACAGCATGACAGAGAAAAAACACGAACTATTCGCTGCGTTCCACTTCTAGTCTTATGGCGCAGTCGCGACGGTCAGGACTCGGATATGAGTAATCCTCTACTTCCAGCTCGATCGATGAAAGCTGGCCCTTAAGGCGTTCAGATCTTCTCATTGACTAGGTGATAGCGTTGACTTCTGAAGGAGCTTACTTGTATTCTAGTTGGAATGATTGTGATGTCGGGCAATTGTGCGCGGAGTCTCGCGTTTCAGAGCATCGTTATACCAAAAATTTTCGAGTAAAAAACCTGCACAGTCACGGTTTGTTGCAAGTTTCAAGAGAGAGGAGGGATCGGAACCCCCCCCCCCCCCCCCCCCCGTCCCACCGGACGGCCCACGTACACCCTCCCTCTCACCACCCAAACTGTCCGGGTTACAGGTATGGTTGGGGAGGGGGGAGGGTTTGGAGGAAAACGGGGCAAAGGGACGGTTTGGGTTCCAGTCAGACGCGAGTGTCCGCGCTGTAGGGGCCGTCCTCGCAGCTGATGCGCTGCTGGAATCTTGGGAGCTCCTCTTTCAGCTTTAAGAGTCGATGCCTGCAGTCGTCCACTTCGCGATCTGTGTGTTGGTAGAGGTTGGCACAGAGTTGCGATGGCAGCGGCAGCATGATGGAATAACAGCCACTGTCAAATATGGTGCGTACACCAAAGCTGCATGGTGCGGTGCGGCGCGATTGCATCGATTGAACAGACTCGAATTGCACGAACCACGTGCGTACAAGGTGATTGATTACCCAAAATCCTCCAACGGTGCCTCCTGGGAACTACACATACTTTCAACCATTCCTTACCCGAGAGCACAATTGCATACCTGTAACCGGGTCTGGCTGAGTGTGGGAGCGTACGTGGCCCTTCTGGAGTCCTGTAGCAAAAATTGACAAAGTGGAGAGTGGGTGGGTGGCGCTGAACATGTTTCATTTGTTTTATGGTTGTTTTATGGTTGTAAACTTGTATAACACTGAGTGGCACTGAAAACACTAACTGAGAAAACTTTCTGAGAATTCTGGTGGGTGGGTGGGGGGGGGTGTTGGGTTGAGGTTGAGGTAACCCCATCCAACTCCCACCCCAGATACAGGTATGCTTGAGGGGGTCCACTATTGGACAGGGGGGCACAAACAATTGTTTCAACCTCAAAATTTAGGTCTGTGTTGCCAAAATGGTCGATTTTTTTATGTGCAAAACAAAAACACCCTGCACATGAACATACCTAATAGAAATAAAAGACGAAAGATAAGATAAGAGATAAGACGAAAGGCTGCACCGCAACCACACAATTCGAGTGGGTCGCCATCAGCAAATGTGATCTAAAATGCTGAAATTCTGATTTCAATCCACTTTTTGATTCGTCTAAAATGCATCGCTGCAGAAAGTTTGTTCATGCAATACCTCCATTCACTCTTGTTGGTACACTCATCGTTCACTTCTTACCCATGTCTTGTGCCCGTTACCCACAGCACAGGGGTCAAGGAAGGGCCCCCTCCCCTGAATTCTTTGCGAGACACAAAATTGTCCAACGGGCATTAGGGATGAGCACGGGCCTGCATATCTAGGCCCGGCCCGGCCCGCCAGATAGTCCGGCCCGTCCCGGCCCGGTCCGCACCCTCAAAACGCAGGCCCGGCCCGGCCCGGCCCGTCCAACTGCTCAATATCCAAGGCCCGGCCCCGCCCGGCCCGCCCCACAAAATAAGTACAGTCACTACAGTGTACAATTTACTGAAATACCCTATGCCAATTCGCGGGATTCACTTAACGGAATGGCGCGTCCACCTCTCAGAATCGCAGTTCCCAACCATTTACGGCCTTTGCGCCATTTGAGCGCTAAAGACGCGCGTCGTAGAATACAAAGTCGCTAATAAGAATAGTCGCCGATACTTACAATGCATCACATAGGTAGCTATCTACGTTGGCCAGCCAAGAACGTCCGGCCCGGCCCGGCCCGGCCCGCACCCTCAAAACGCAGGCCCGGCCCGCAAAACGGGCCTGGAATTCCGGCCCAGCCCGGCCCAGGGGCCGGGCCGGGCCGGGCCGGCCCGGCCCATGCTCATCTCTAACGGGCATATCCACCAATAATCCACACCAATTTGCCTACCGCGCTCGTGTTTGTGAGCGAGCTAGGTGGTAGGCAGTACATATAGGTATTCGGAACGCTGTGAAGAGCATATTGTTGTCGAATTTCAAAACGGTTGCCTGCGGTGATATTTGCGCGAACAATGTAACTTGAGAGCTGCATGGAGCATTTTTTTTGGTAAAATTGCAAAACAAAACTCAAAAATGCCATAAGATTTATGTACTTGCCCCCACGGCTCCCACACAAGGTCCACCCCTTCCCACTCTCCTGCACCAGAACGAAATCCTCGCTCCACAACTGCTGCAGCCTAGGTATATGTACAGGGTGTCCCGCCCTCCTGTCGCACCTTTTGTCAAAGCATAACTCGGGTCTAGGAGCACCGATTTAACTCAAATTTTAAACACTTGTAGCAAGTAGTCTAACTTAGACGTTTGCAAAGTTTTAAGCAAATCGGCTGCACCATTGCGAAGTTGAACCGTTGCAAGCAAATTGTTGTGCTTTTCATATTACATTGCACACTTCATTTCGAAAAAAATCTGTTTTCGGCAAAACTTCAAGCCACCGATTCAGGTGGGACATGCGGTCCTTTCTTGCTAAACAGCTTTACAAGGTGGATATTGAAAAAGGAACAATCAGTCGGTTTGAAGTTGAATTTCCATGAACAAGGTCACCAACAAGGAACCATTGTAGCGACTGCAAAATTGATGAAGAAACCGGCTTTGTAGGTGCTCGTCCTTCGCGAATGCAAAAACCAGCAAGAACTGGCTCTACTGAGCAACACATTTTGCAGCGACGATTGAGAAACCGCCAAAAAGTCAACCCATCCGCTTTTGCTTCTCAGTTTGTCCTCTCCATTGGAAAATGTCGCCTCCTCCACTTGACAGCGTGTAAGGTCGAAACGGTACAGCCGATTTGAGTGAAACTTAGCAGAAGTCTATGTTGGAGTACTTGCTATAAGTGGTTGAAATTTGGTTGAAATCGGTTTTCCCAGACCTGAGTTATTCTTCGACAAAAGGTGCGACAGGAGGGCGGGACACCCTGTATATGGCAAACTGACCGTCACACGAGCATAATCTGCGAAGTCCAGACAATCGAGAGGAGAGCGATCAAAGTTGACCAGCGCGGCCGAGTTGACGAGCGCGCATTCGGTCATCAGCGACCGACCGACCGTGAAGAAGCCATCGGCTGCGTTGGCGCGAAGCCAAAACGCGAACAGACGTCGATCTGGAGCAAAGTTCTAAAGCATGTACCACCATGTGTGATTGCACTTCCGTCGAACACGTAAGAAGAATTGTGACGCATATCGGTCGTCCAGGTTATTGATTTTTGAAACATCGAGAAGACAACATAAGACATGGAAACAAAACATGTTCTGCGTTTGAAGCCGAACGGAATCGAATGAAGACATCATTGTGTGAGCTGGGACAGGGTCGAAGCCGTCTGGACGTCCAGAGGAGACTATCAGGAGGTTGGTCTCCTCTGGGAGCTCTCTGTCTGTCCTTGAGCTTCCCCACCCGACGGCAGTGGCAATTCTGGCCCGTTGCACGAGCCAGGACCGCTGGCACGGCACGTTGACCATTGCCCCAACATACCATTTCATGCTCACGCAGCATCAGAATTGTTCTATTGCCTGTTTGGTAGTCTGCGAGTTTTCTTTTACGATCAAACGTAGGGAAGATTGAGAAGCAATGGACCCTGAGTAGTTGATGGAGATGGCTGGTGAGATTGCAGGCGGTCGACAGCCCCAATACATTCTCCTCCTCTTCCACCACTCCAACCGTCCTCCCACTGAACACTCCCATAAAGCCGCTGTTGTGCGGAATGCGTGCTCTTCAGAATTTAACAGAGTCATCGATTTCAAACCGATTTAAATTTGTTTTACAGTTCGCGGACGACGGAAAGCGTGGCTAGAGCGCATTCTCGATGGTGACGCCATCAAAGAAGGGACTAGAGTCCATGCCGCCGATGAAGCTGAACGAAATGGTGCGGTCACACACGCGAAATGTGCATCAATTCAGCAACGCACCGAAATCTGCGATTCTTGTAAGCACGCGTTATGACCGCTGTGCCTTCGCCAAATGTGAGTGGAGATCTAATGGCCTTAAAGTCGCCTGAAGCGAAGCACTTTGCGGTTGAAGGTCTACGGTTATTATTTGATAGAAGTGTTGCGAAAATGTTTCCAAAGTGAAACGGAAAATGTTGGCAAGATGCGTCTTTCTGTAAAGGTGAAACTCGACCAGCAGTCGGTCGGATGTCTACAGAAATCGACACGAAATTCTGACTAAATACGCCGAAACCGACACTTATACGGCGAATCCACTCACGTTCATTCCAACCTCATTGCAGAGTCCATTGCACTTGTCAGCTGACACCGGGACGTTTTGAAAGTTACGTTCCTAAGGGTGTTTTTTTATTGGATTGCGTGTTATGGACTAGATCCAAACAGGAGTAGATTGCGACCGAATCAAAGCCAAATAAACACAACATTTCGGTGCAATGCGACTCCACCACTTGCTCGTGCTCCTTCCGACGCATCGTCTTGTCGGACGGCCGCTACGAGAGCTGCGCAAGCGAGTTGAGGACAATGGATTCTGCAGCTCGCTGTCCATGGACATTGCAGCACTGCGGCACTCACACGTTGTGGCCACGCTGACACCAGGCTGGTTCACGCGCGGCCGAAATACAGTCTGAAGGCAGTCTGCAGATGGCAGGCGCAGATTGGAATAGTTTGTGATGGAGTCATTGACGCCTGGAAGGTCCTCCCCTGGCACGTCGCGCAAGTACAGCATGAACTGACTGCCGCCTGCGCTGCGTGTGAGATTCAATAGCGACTCATTTGTTTTTTTTTGTATCACGAAACTGACCGCTGTCGACGAAGGCGAAGGTCCGGTCTCCTGCGATTTCGAGCCAAACGTAAATTCTCGCTTCGTCCGTGCAGATCGGGTGTACGAGGGGGTCATAAACGCAAGGCGCTGTGTTTGTGGCGTGTAAGTAGGTAGGGGGGGGGGGGCTCTTGATGAAGTTAATGAAGCCACAACCCAAAAGCCACCCTCATTTCAGAGTAGGACGCTTCGGTGCCTGAGACAATTCGGCGCTGGACCTCTAGCGCCGCGATGTCCCTAACCCGGAGCCATTGCCCCTAGGGAACCTTGACCACCCCAGCTTCATACAACCTACTGAGTCACTAGGGACCATTGCTACATAGGGAACCTTGCCAACCGACGCTCGCCATCTATTAGGGACTAAATTGGATGGCCGCAGCGAAAGAGAAACGACTGCTGCACATGAAGCAGCAGTTCGGCACAGCGCCCAGCTTGGAACGGTTCAAGTGGAGACAGAAGCTGATCGGGAATTGGCGGCATCTCGGACGGAAGTTGCATGCCATCGGGCATGGCGTAATGCTCGAGGCAGACGTTCCCTCGTCCGACGGACCGCGCCTTGAGCCAGTCAAACTGCAGCGACCGCGCTCTGACCGAAGTAGGAAAGAACAAAAGAGCAAGTGCTAGCGTCATTTTTGCTCTGTCACGTGCATACGCATAAGAGGAACTGCGGCCTGCGGTTGACCGTGACGTGCCTCGAATGCATTGACCGCGAGTTATTCCACAAAAACGAAAAGTCCAGGGCGCGCAAGTAGTGCACAGTCGAAAATCTAGCCTAGCATTTCGCTGTCGTCGTCGTTAACTGGGGCGCTGCGTTGCCTTTGAAATGTGTCTTCGTCGACCTGGAATCGACCAACGTTCTCTTTGGTTGCACCGTTTTACGACCAAAAGAAAGACATGGCATATGGCCAAAGACATTCGGAAGAACGCCACATCTGTAATCTGGGGCGGCGAGAGCGGCAGGAAATCGATTGACAGGGAAATCTTCGTTAGTTGGTCTATCAAGAATCGAAACCCGAGCCATGCGCGTAAGCGGCCGACTCTCACTATCACCACGCCATTCGCTGCCCATATGACCGTTCGCGTTCGCGACTCACCCAACAGGGAAGACACGTTGTACTTCAGCTTGAATTCGGCTACTATCTGCTGCCCTACGCGCTCGACAGCAGCCAAGTTCGCTTCCACTTTGCGCAGTTCTTCTTCGTGTCTCTGGATGTCCAAGTCATTGGCCCTCATCGCCTCAATAAATTCAGCTTTAGCTCAAAGCTCTTCCTCGTCGTCGACCGCGCTATTCCCGCCTCCGCCTTCCGCTATTGCCTATAAAGGATGATTGTAAGGAATGCGAGTGGGCTCGTCTCTCCTGGTGACAAACCCTACTCACCGAGATGACGCTGCATGCACACCGCAAATATGTATTCTACTGCAGGGATTACGGCAGGGACTCATGGTTGATTTTCACTGCACCTGGGATCTGGGAACGCGGTCTTGTCTTTACGGTAAAATTCTGCTGAAAATCAAAATTGCTGTCGATTTTTCACCAACCACCAACCTTTGCCGTTCGCCCAGGGAAAACGCCAGAGGACGGGCGCTTAGAGGCCTGATGGAATGATTTAACGAGCGGACGCCGTTCCAGCGGCCGCCGGGAGGGTGTGTGTGTGTGCCCCGCGGAGTGGACGTGGCGTGGCTTGGTTTTGGCGCTAATGTATTTCGCGGGTCCCTATACTTTTGGCTAGCGATGTCACCAAAAATTGCTGATGAATTATTTTTTTAATTTTTAACTATTAAAAAATTCCAAATAATTTTTTATTTAATTTTTAATTATTAAAATATTCGAAATAATTTTTTGTTTAATTTTAAAAGTTAAAGAATTCTGAAGAATTATTTAAATTATTTAATTAACTAATTTTTTAACTGGCTATTTCTAAAGTGTGCATTTGGGATGGATGTACATACTTCTGTGGTAGCATGCATGCATGCAAGAATGCAACAAATCCATGCCCATCACCTTGGGGCTCATGTGAGGTCATCTACTCTAAGGCCCCAGTACACCTTCTTTAAGAGTCGACTTCTGTTAAAGCCAGACATTGTGTGACCACGCTTTTTTTCTCGAATGTCACCGATTTTCCTGTTGTTTTTTATGATGAAACAGCATCCAATTTGAGACATATTTTTCTATTAGCGCATATGTCAAAATCGACCCCATCAGTCACAAGAATTCAGTAATTTTTTCTTCCATTTATCCAATTTTTACAAAAACGATGCAAGATGGCAGAATTGTTACCAATGTTCTAGGGGTAACTTTTTATGCTGAATTCAATCCGCAAATTCATTTTTTAATTCATGAAACTTTTGAGCACCTTTTGGCCATTTTAAAAATTGAAAAAATAATTACTTTTTTTGAAGAGTTGTGCCATACTTTTTTATTTCTTTAGTTAGTAGCCCTAGTGGTCCTCTACCCTACAAAAAATATGGCCACTGCCAAAGCGTGGAAAGTGCAAGCAAGTCTTCATATGAAATGGACTCCTAAACAGTGAAGAGAAGAGAAGTATCTGATGCGGTGCGCGCATGGCAATGCATGTGCATGTCACGCCTCAATGAAGTAGACCCTTGAATTAAACTACCGAGCGAACTTTGAATTTACCAATGTGTCAATTGGGCTGTAAAATGGGGCTGAGTGTGGGGGGGGGGGAGACTTAAGATTTGTGATGGACGGTTTTTGTGGCTACTTAGCGCACAATGTTGCGCACACTCTCACACACTCACTCACTCACACTTACTGTCCAGCACACAGATTACTTCATTATACTCGATTAATTGCAATGTACAGCATCATATGTCATGTGCTGAAAACACCACTTTCCTCCATTCCAATGTTTGCAATGGATGAGTCCATTCTAAAACCTACTGAAGTGATTACAAATGAACACACCCTCCATTGAGTGTGACAGGACTGAAAGGAAAGACAATACATTTGATGGCAACAAAATGCCGATGATGATATGGTGGTAGAGGTAGACAAAATGAACACCAATAATCAATGGGAAAAGACAAACTTGCCATGAACTACTTGAATTGAAAAGTCTATTAAAAAATCAATATTTTAAGCGTGTGATTAAAAAATTATTAAAAAAATATTGCAGAGAATTATTCATTTAATTTTTAACTTTTAAAAAATTCCAAATAATTATTTATTTAATTTTTAGTTAAAAAATCTGCATGGCAGAATTATTTTTTAACAATTTTTGTTTTTTTAATGTACTTAAAATATTATTTTGAATTATTTCATTAATTAAATTTTTATTTTTGGTGACATCGCTACTTTTGGTGGGTCCCTTGACCCCACGTGAGTCCTTTCACCTCAGGCAGGTCCATTGCGTTTTTTAGTTTCAGTTTCCTTTATACCTTATCCCTTTTATCCCTCTTAGTTTTGGGCTTTGCTTAGGCTTACATAGGCTTCTGAATTGCTTAGGTTTAGGCCTTGCTTTGGCTTAGGCCCTGCTTAACCTCGCTTAGTCTGCTACTACACCCTTCTTACCAAAGCCTAAGCAATGCATAAGCGAATACAAAGCCTAAGCCTAAGGACCTAAGCCTAAGGCCTAAGCCTAAGCAAAGTCTAAGCCTAAGCAATACAAAAGCCTAAGCCTAAGCAATAGATAAGACTAAGCCTGAGCGATTCATAAGCCTAAGCCTAAGCAAAGTCTAGAACTAAGAGGGATGAAAGGGATAAGGGATAAAGGAAACTGAAACCCAACGGACCCGCCTGAGGTGAAAGGACCCGCGTGGGGTCAAGGGACCCGCGAAAAGTGTAGGGACCCGCTAAATACAATTGCGCCTTGGTTTTTGTGGTAGCGTGGTGCCCGTGCCCGTGTGGTCGGTTGGCCAATGCGTTGGTTGGCCCGTGTGGTCGATTTTGGGCTCCGTTGGGGCTTCGCGCGCATCACTGCGTTTGAGCGGTTTCGGTTTAGGTTCAGGTTTAAAACAAACACGGGTTGAGCGAGCGAGTGATTTACAGTTCTGTCAAAAGCAAGTAAAAAATTGGATCGGCATTTCCAGAACGAAACACAACAGACAGTACTTGCTTCATATGAAGCTTCAGATTTTAGAGTGTGAGCAGCGGGCCTAGCGAAGACAAACATTCACAACAAGTGCTCAATTCACTCAGCTGGCTATCTGAAAAAAAATTCTAGCCAAAATTGCGCTGAGCGATCTACCGCAGTGAACAACTGATCGCCTAGCGAGTTTACTTAAGATCTAGTCGTCCTCGTCACTGTCGCCATGATTCTCGCTGGAGCATTTCGCGCGCTTTGCACGCTTCATGGCTGCGCAGAACTGCCTTTGAAATGTGTCGTCATCGATCTGGAACGGACAAACGTTCTCTGCAGTCGCACATTTTTGCGCAAAAGGCGTAAGAAGAATTGGTGTGTGAGCCGGTGTCGTGCAATAAGTTGACCGGCCGGTCGTTTTATTGCAGAATAAGTTGACTGACCGGTCAACTTGTTGCAGAACAACTCGACCGGTCGGTCAACTTGTTTCGCTTGCGTCATGGAATAATGTGACCGACCCTGCACCAATATGACCGGGTGTGATGTGGCAATTTTGCGATTGTGACCATAAATTTTACATAGCGTGGGCTATCATCACGATCGAACACAACGCAACGGGCGACGGCGTGGGTCTGTGGGAGGGAAATGAGCATGTGAATGTGCGCAGACCTATGTACGATGTACCCTACTAACTCGATTGGACAACTGCTTGGTTCCAGCTTCCAGTTACTCATCATAGCCTGTTGTCTGGTGCAATACGCGGCTGGCGCGCACTACTATCAACCTTGCCGACAATTGTTTGTGGCTCTGTGTTGTGCAATGAATGGTTCGTCCGATCGTATCTTTTGAAACTGAAACTGGATCTACATTTCTAAATTGTGATTTAAGTCGCGAAATTATCGATTGTTGAACCGATAGAACCTGTATTGGATGCCGTCAGCGAAACGGCGTCCGTTGAACTGGCAGACCAATTGATCCATCCGTGGACGACATATATGTAGGTTTGTTGATTTTCCGACAGGGCGAGATAAAAAATTGAAACTGAAATTGTGGTTTAAGTCCGTAGCCACGACATTTTTCACTCATTGGTCTGTCCGCTGTCATTTGCACAATCACAGCGTGGAACTTATAGATCGACCACTAAGAATTGCAGTGTGTCTACCTAGGTGCTCACCTTGTTCACACGCGACAAAAAGAAGCCCGTGTATTGGGTTGGGTGCTGGAATAAATACGTTTTTTGAGGCCGGTCAAAGTATTGCAGCGCGGTCACGTTATTTCACCTCACTCCTTGTAATAGTTTGACCGGCCGGTCAACTTATTACCCCGGTCAACTTATTGCGTGACACCGGCTAGACCTCACCTACTCTCTCGGACATTTTCCGTTCTAGACTTTCCCAAACGCGAATGGAACTCACGTTGAACTTCCGCTTGAAGTCGGCAATTATCTGCTGCTTTTCGCGATAGATGGAAGCCAACTCCTCTTGTGCTTTTCGCCGTTCCTCTTTGTGTTTCCGGTCCATGTCTTCTTGTTCGGCCATCAGTGCGTGCAACTTCAAGGTCTCGGTCTTCATGGCCTCAACATATCCAGCTCTGAGCTGTTGCCGCTGCTCCTCGTCCACGCACTGCTCCGCTCCGCCATCCGCCATCGTCTAGGACTGACTTAGGTAAAACTCAGACGACGAGCGCTTAGAAACCTCAGGATGAAATGATTAACGAGCACACGGCGTTCGGGCGGGAGGAGTGGACGTATATGGCAGCGTGGCTTGGCTTTGTGGGGGCGTCATGCGCGCGTAGTCGGTTAGCCAATGAGTCAAACGCTGTTGGGCTCCGTTGGGCATCGAAAGTAGGTCTGAGTCTCCGTTTGAGGGACGGAAACGGGTTGATCGCGAGCGGGTGACGACCATACCTGTAACTGGGAATTGGACCTGGGGGGAGGGTTGGAGCACTTTCTGGAGGTGTGGTGGGTGAGGTAACAAACTGGAAAAGGGGGGGGGTCTGGGGAAGAAAAATAGGCACTCTTTCGTCGATTTTTAGTCAGAAAATGAATGGTAAAAACCATAAAGTAGGTACTTTTTAGTCAAAATACACCTTAAATAACGCAAAATAGGTACTTTTGAGTCGGTTTTTGCTCAAAAACACTGTACCAGACACATTTATTTTCCATTTAAGTAGCTACAATAAAGTTCCCAAAAAATTCTGGGGAGGGGTTGGGTGGGTCACACAAACCTGGCTCTAGACGGGAAGGCGTCATGGGGAAAGTATGATAGGTATAAGCGCCATTGACAGCCTCCTACCGTTACCCCTAATCCAACAACAACCCATGGGGGGGGGTAGGATCAACCCCAGCACCTGGGGGGAAGGAAACCCCAACCCCTAGTTACAGCAGGTATGCTTCGCATGCCTTGATCTCGTGTAAGCTGAAGCCGAATGCTGAGGCTATTGTGACACAATTTTCCATTACTAGGCACTGGTCTCACTTAGATTTCGCCAAAGTTTGGGCGCCTTTCATCGCACGCTGTTTGAAGTTTGAATGACACTGTTTTAAACTGATTCATTCAAATGCGGGGAATAACATCGCAGCTACGAAACCTAGCAAACAACAACAGCAGAACTCAGCTGCAAGCGATCTAAGCCTAAAGGCCTAGCCTAAAGCCCAAGCGAGCTTTAGGGGCGTATTTAGCACCGTTTTAGTCAAATGGTAATAAAGCGGCTTCCTCTAAATGGTCGTGTACAGCACTGCACTGTGTTGGGAACCTGTTGGGAACCCCAATAAGAGCTTGTTTTTTGGTGCTAATAAGCAAGTTTATGCATGAATAATCACTAATTGTACCATCTAAACACCATTTAACGTCTTTTTGCCACTCAGAAGCTATATTTTACCCAAAACAAACATTTTTAATTAATTGGGGGTTGGGGGTCACAGAACGCAGTGTACCACAACTTGTCACAAAAGCAACGCGTAAATTTACCAAGGTGGCTCATTCAAAAACAGGCTATCTATCGCTGTGAACGATTGAGCACCTATTGATGCTGGAGATTTAGTCGTCGTCACTGTAGTCGTCGTCACTGTAGTCGTCGTCACTGTCGTCGTCGTCGACGTTCTCCGTGGCGCGTTTCGCGCGTTTGCGGCGCATGTACGCGTCGCTGCGCCACCTTTGGAATGTGTCGTCGTCGATCTGGAATCGACAAACGGTCTCTTCAGCTGTGCTGGCTTCACCCGCGCAAGAAAGTAAAGGGAGTATTGTTGGAGGCATGCAATCAACTCTCTCGACTGATAAAAATGAGTTCTTTGCGTCCCTTTTTGTGAGTTATGACGAAAGAGCAGCAAAACAACGCTGTTCAGTTCTAACCCAATTTTGACCAAAACAAATTATACATGTACGTGAAATACGAGCGAATCTTTCGGTTGAATAACGCATAGTTAATGGGCTGTCAAACGAGAATTTATACCAAATTTGATGGCGCACGTCACCCACCCTTGACTTTTGAAAAACCCGAGATACACCCCCAGCTTCAATGGTCAGTTACACTTACACCTCTGCCTCATTGCCTTGCACGTGCCCCTGCTTGCACCACTAGCGGATCCAGACGGGGGGGAGAGGGGGGTCTCCCCCTCCTGTCAGCTCAGATTTAGGGGGGAAGGAGGGGGAGAGATCAGGGGGAGAAGAAGGAAAGATGAGCGAGCACAAGGGGAAATTTTACGTTTTCCTTGGATTAAGGCACTCAAAAGCGCACAATTTTTGCTGCGGCGCTGTGGTTCCCTTCCAACTCACGTTTGACTCGTAAGGGAGCTAAAAATCCCGACATTTTTGACTATTCCATAGTAGTGTAGTTTGTGCGGTGAAAAAAAAATGACCTTCTCCCCCCCTCTGTCAGCAAATCCTAGATCCGCCAGTGGCTTGCACATCGACTCTTCTCTACTGTTCCGGACAGCTTGAGTTCTAGTCTCTAGACTCGTCCAACGCAAAAGTAACTCACGTTGTGCTTCAGCTTGAATTCGGCTATTAGCTGCTGCAATGCAGCAGCCTTCGTCTCATCGCATTTGCGTATAGCCTCGCAAAATTCAGCTTCAGCTCTCCTCCGCTCTTCCTGCTCGTCTACCGTCATCTGCTCCACTCCGCCTTGCGCCATTGCCTAGGGTTGATTGATTGATTGTCAGCGCTGAGAGTGGGCTGAGCTCTCTTGGTCTTGGGCTGCTGGAAATCGAAATGTGGCGGACTTTGAGACTTTCCACCAACCGACGAAACTAGGGAAAAACTACTCGCGCGGGACATGAGGGGAAACGGGAATACCCGATCCATGTGAACCATGTGCACCATGTGAACCATGTGAACGAGAGCTCCGTTATTTCGGTGCGACACTTTTTTTTTCTCTTTTTGTTCACTTTTTGTCTCTCCGTCGAAGGCTTTTAGAAACAATATTAATTTTGTTTATTTGGAATGTTTGCGTCTGTTTTTTTTATTTATGTCACTTCCATGTTATAAAGTTTTTATTATTTATGTTGTTTTTATTGTTTCAATGTTTGCGTTTCAGGTCTGCTTTTGATGTCGTCGTATGTCGTCCTCGTACACCTGCGCCCACTCCGATGCTTGATCCAGCACCTCGGCGAAAACGGCGTCGTTCATCAGACCTATGTGTTGTGCGTGCATGGCATAGGTAGTTTGGTGGCCCCATTGCTATGCAAAAGCTACCTCCGGGAATCAGCTGTCGAATTCTTGTGGCAGGCAGGTACAAAGAACATGGGCGCGCCATGTCTGAGCACTGGAAGAGTTTCGACAGATGCGCCAAGCGCTCAGCAGCACTCATAGTTCCCCACATTCCAACCTCGACCTAAAGTCCCAAAGAGATAATGCACTACAACAAACATCGGAAACCAGTACCATCCCCCCCCCACCTTCGATAAGTCTCTGCGACCCCTCCCCCCGTGCTCCTCGTACATACGCCGCTGTCCGAAACAACAGTAAAGAACACCACACGACCTTCAGATGTGCGGTGTCGGCCTTCAGCTCCATGTCGCCCATGTCAAAGAGGGCGGACTGCAGCTGAGTGTACTTGCGATGGGCGAACGATTCGAGTGTCGTCAGCAGACGCGGCACCGACTGCGACGCGCTACGCGTGTCCCGTTTCATTTGCCAATTCATACTTTCGGCGATGTTGTTGGTCACTTTCGCAGGCAGGTCACCAAACCCGTAGCGAGTGCGGATAGGGGCTGAACGGGTTGTATTCATACCTGCGACTGCAGTCTGCACGTGGGGGATCAGAGCACCTGTTGCTGGATAGGGGAGGGGGGGGGGCGTTAAGTGGGAGGGGGAGGGGGGAGAGGGGGCCAACGAATGTGGGGCGCTAAAGTACACCCACCCGAGTCCGACCGATGAGTATGAGGAACCCCCACCCAAGTAGCTGTTGACGATAAGTTCCGATTTGTGGCGGACAAAGTAGTCGTAGAAGCGTGGCGGCGCTCCTTCCGCCATGCCGCTGCCACGGGCCTCCCGCTCGTCCCAACCTTCCTTCAGCGTCTGAAAAAGGTCAATTGTGCACCACGTTCAGACTGTACAGAAAGCACACCTCAAGATAGCAAGTGAAGGTCTCCTTGTCCCCAAGATCGACCAGTCCACCCTGACGCAGCCTGCCTGATCCAGTGGGAACTTCGCTGCCAAAAATTTCCTCCAACGTGGACTAAAACAGAAGCAACTAATTCAAAAATTTCAGTTGAAAAAACTCAAATTAAACGTGAATTAATCAGTTAAATAACGAAGCGAACCAAAGCGTCAACCAAAGCGAGCACGGACAGACGGACGGCAGGCAAATAACAGTGGCGGTTGCCTTCGGTCGCCCGATAACCCCCACATCCCCGGTTTAGAGATATGCGAGAGGGGGAGACAAGAGAGAAAAATGTCGCACCGTAATAACGAAGGTCGGTTCACATGGTTCACATGGTTCACATGGATCGGGTATTCCCGGGGAAACCTAAGTTCATTGTACCATTGTACAATTGTACCATTGTACGCAGAGAAGCACACCATAATATTTTAAATGCGTTGACTCTCGATGCTCAACTGTTAAATACTAAAACACACGCCACATTTCTTTTTTACAATTTCCTTTTAAACTTCGGCTTCGGTACGCACGCGCGCGCGCACGGTCACACAAACGCACAGACGTGCACGCACGTGCACAGCTCCAGGCAGGCAGGCACGCACGCGCGCGCGCAGCCACGTAGACTCGCGCGCGCTCGCACACGCACGCTCGCGCGCACAACGACACACACACGAGCACATGCACGCGCGCGACGCGCAGGCACGCACCGCGCAGGCACGCAAGACACGCAAGCATGCGTTGACTCTCGATGCTCAACTGTTAAATACTAAAACAACAAAACTCACACACAATAGGCTTAGGCAAATAGGCTCAGGCTTGGGCTCAGGCTTTAGGTTTAGGTTCGTGCCTGTGGTGCGCGCGCGCGTGTGCGTGTGTGTGCGCACACGCGCACACACAGTGCTGTCTGTGCGGCCCAAGTTGCCCGCCCAAGACTGCCATCTGCAACTGCAACGCCTGTGTGACAGGTGCTGCACTGCTTGGAGTGTGCCAAGGGAGAAGTCGAGCACTAGCAGTGTCTTTTAGGTTAGCGTTCAGACGCAAACGTTGACACGATAAACTCGTCGACCAGCTCTCCAGCATGCGCTTTCTGCCGGCCGTTCGACTCTCAGGCGTGGCTGCCAGCGGCCCAGCAGCGGCGCCTTTCCTCGTCCACCAGGCAGCACCGGCGGTTGTCACCGCCGTCCGTTCTCAGTCCTCCGACGCTACCCCACCCAGCGCATTTCCACATCCTCCCGTCAATTCACGTGCCTGCGTGCCTGCGCGCCTGCGTGCGTGCCTGCGCGCACGTGCGCTACCCGTATTTCTCCACAAACTTTGTGAATTCCGATTCCGTGACTGGCAAGCTATTGTTGTCCCACCGCGAACAGATTGCGCGTCACTTTGGAATTTACTTTTGAACGCTGATTGTAATATGTAGATCTGCCTCGTTCGAAAGAATCTCACGCTAAGGCTACCCATACGATGTTGGGGAAGAGTCGCTTGCCTGCTGTGTAAAACTTGGTGGCGCCGTTTGCTGTAGTGCTAGTCGCATTTGAAAGTTGAGGCTGCGTCGGTGTTTTAGGTGGGCTGTGAGCGTGTTAAAGCGTTGAAATGTAAACTGATTTTGTTGAATATTTGGTAAGGTCTCGTCACACGGACAACAACATCGAGACTTGATACATAATGGCCCACCTTGTACAACCACATGGGAATTGAGATAAAAAATTTATTGAAAGATTACATAAAATCAACCTGTTGAAAAAGAAATGTGGCGTGTGTTTTAGTATTTAGCAGTTGAGCATCGAGAGTCAACGCATCTAAAATATTATGGTGTGCTTCTCTCCGTACAATGGTACAATTGTACAATGGTACAATGAACTTAGGTTTCCCGACATGAAGGGCAGGAGGCGTTACATAAAACACACACCTAACACACCTGACACACCTAACACACCTCGTGAGCCAGAAACGGTAAACGCGCATTTTTAAGTTTCCAGTTTTTTTCACGTCAATTTCCCGTTTTGCGCTATTTTTCAACATCTGCTCAAAAAGGTCGGAAGGAGACGGCGTGAGCGGAGCGAATACCGAAAACGTTCTCCTCCGTAGCCCCCCAGCGAAGCGGTTGGACGATCGCGACCCTGACAGACAGCGCGGCGTTTTGTTCCACAAATTTTTGACTAGTTCGGCAGAAGTAGCCGAGACTCTTGGAACGAGCACGCGCCGCACACCTTTCTCGTCATGACCGCGGAGGCCGACTACCACGTCGAGACGGACTCTGAACTGGTCAGCTTCCGGTGCGCCTGCCAGGGCGGGGGCAAAGGCGGAGGGGACGCGAGACGGCGCTACTTCTGCGCGCATTCGCTGGCCGTCGCGGACCGCCCAACACGCTGCCCACGCCAGTGGGGCAGACCGTGCCTTCTCCATTTCTGTTCGGTGCGAGCGGCGTGCCCTTCGAGTGCCTCTGCGGTTGCGGCCTGACGGCGCCCTCGGCAGAAGACTTGCGAAGGATCCCTGACTGGCCGACAGCTCCAACAGTGCACCGACACATGGACGTCAACGAGCCCTTTACAGTCGAAAGCCTCGAGCTGTTTTTGGGCCAAAAGAAAGTCCCCAGAAACGGTGACAAGAAATGCTGGGGCTGCGAGGTGCGGCAGTGTAATTGTTACAGTCGTACGTGTAACCGGGTCTGGAAGAAGGGGGGGAGGGGGTAGACGGCCGAATTCTGGGGGGTGTCTGGAGCAAAAAGTGGGGGGTAGCCAGCCATTTTTTAGTTATAATGGTACTTTTTGGTCAAAAATGGGTATAAATAGGGTCAAATACAGGGTGAAAATGAAAATCCCTTGGGAAAATTCTGGGGTGTTGGGGGGGGGGGGTAGTTGAAAAATAGTGGGGGAGGGTAACACCCCCCCCCCCCCGTTACATGTATGGTTACAGTCGTAATGAATTGGCTTCATGCTTGATTTTGGGTCTTGTAGGACCGTATCGACTTTTAGGTCTTTTAGGACTGGAACGACGTCGCCCCGTTCAACTTGCTTGTCGTCCACAAAGAGCGGCATTCCTACAAGACGCCCGATGGTTGGCAGCAGTGGACCAAAGCCAAGGAGGACTGCGCCCTCCACTTGAGGCACAGGTCGTTTGCGCACATTTCTTGCACTGGCTTACTGGCTAATATAAAAAGTGAACCAATGTAGAAAAATGAACTTTTGTTCTTTAGTTGTGTTGTGAAGCGCTACGCACCGTGCCAGTGACGGATCCAGGATTTCATGAGTTCAATCTCAGTTTGGAATCTAGCAATTGTTGCATTGGGTTTAGTTTGGAATCTCGTTGTTGTTGTGTGAATCTCGTGTGCACCCAGTAACGGAGCCTCGTTGGAGTAGTCGCGTGATGCTTTGTCTGCCACGTTTTGCGCAGAACATGATGGTTGTGAGGAACAGTCTTCTTCTCTCGAGCACGCCCTGAACGACCGCTGCAGACCAGTGCTCGTTCGTTCCGCGACCGCGAAGCGTAAAAGCGTCGTGGGCTTGTCGTAAAGCGTAAAGTCGTTTTGTTTGCCTAAAACTCAGTGTAACGGGAGCATTCAAGCATTTTATCGTGCTTGAGTGTCGTATTTTTGTGCAATGCAAATGTTTCTCAGGAAACGAAGTTAAAACGCCATTGTGATTTTAGTAAGGTTAAAAAAGAGTATTACAGTACGAAAGACCTATAAATACGCACGAGGTGTGTTAGGTGTGTCAGGTGTGTTAGGTGTGTGTTTTATGTAACGCCGGGGCAGGAGGGGAATACCTTTTTGGCGGGAACGGTGCGTTAGCATAGTGATACACACACAAAACCGGTGATAATGATACGGTAGTCCCAAATTTAAAAGAAACTTAAATAATGTAAAGTTTAACAAGTTCGAGACCTGGCAGCTGAGACCGCAGCGGCCGACCGGACGCCGACGTTGCTGAGCATCGACGGCTGACGCTTCCGACCGCAACCGCCTGCTGCTGCTGTCACCGCCGCTCGCGAGCGCCACCAGCGACGGACGTCACCTACCACACTTGACACTGCCTCCTACCTACGAATCATCAAGTTCTGTCTGATGCACCTACTAACACTATGTGCAAAACTGCAACTTCTACTGTATCATGCACATCCCGTTTGAGTTGAGTTACAAGTGAATTTGCGCGGTTCAGCACCCTGTTTGAATGACTGTTCGGGAGACCTGTTCGGGAGACTGTTCGGGGAGTAGATACTCGCTAACATGCGACCGAAATCGAAATGGGGAAACTGCAAACGGAAGGAGGAAGGAGGGTAGTCCAGAAGGAGGGCGTAACTCTGCGTAATTATTTGGGTGCGTTGCAACTTACGTTCTTTCCCTTGTCGCCTTCTAAAAGACATTAGCATTTCAGTATTTCTGAGTGCCAACAGCAAAACACAATTGTTTTGTTCGTGCGTCCATGCGTCTGAAACCTAAGCCTAAGCCTAAGCCTAAGCTAAGCGTAAGCAAAGCCAAAGCGAAGCCTAAGCCTAAACATAAGCCTAAGCCTAAGTAAAGTTGGACTAAGCCTAATCAAAGCCTAAAATTAAGGAAATTATCATTAGACGCAATGGACGCAACATTTGTTTTAGCCACACCAACTTGAAATATGGCGGAGCTTAATTTTGGTGCACTAGACAATGGCTGTACGCTTGGTCACTGTCGTCGCGTTTGTTTGGTGCTAAAATGAGTTTGTGCTAAAGGTTGTGTTGGCACGAGTCACGCATAGCAATGACCAAACGACATACTACTATCCATGCACGAATCGTGGTGCATACTGCCCTTGCATACTGCATACTGCGCGCAGTCAAAATTGATGTCTTTTAAAAGGCGACAAAGGAAAGAACGTAAAATTCAACGCACCCAAATAATTACGCAGAGTTACGCCCTCCTTCCGGACTACCCTCCTTCCTCCTTCCGTTTGCAGTTTACCTCCAAATGTGAGCGGTGCGTTAGCATAGTGATACACACACAAAACCGGTGATAATGATACGGTAGTCCCAAATTTAAAAGAAACTTAAATAATGTAAAGTTTAACAAAGTTTAAGTTTGTGACGCGCGAGTGGGCATGTGTGTGAGAGACGTCGAGTGGCGCAGACGGATTTTTTTGACAAAAATGTTACAACAACGCAAACAAACTGAGATATGATCGGCTGAGATACGAATCAAACGTTACAAACAGAACAAAACACTAAAAAACGATTATCTGCCCAGCAATGCGCCGAACAGAAGCTCGAACATCATTCGGCGACGAAACACGGGCATGTCAGCTTGTGTGAAGTCGAACGGTGAGTCGCGGCTCAGACATTCGGCAACCTGACAGACGAAGACGCCGCAGTCGACGTCGTTCCTCTGCTGTGGGACGGGGTCGCCTCGTCGAACCGCCAGGCCGCCCAGCACGTCGCCCTGGCCAGAAGTGTCCGCGAAGTCTTCGATGCACGCACTAGATCCAAGAATTTTACCAGTTTCCAAAATAACCAAAGAAGCAGTTGCAGCTTACGCGATAATGGTGGCTTCTTGTTGGCCGCTGCGGTTGAATGAGTCGTACCACTTGACCTCGCGGACACGGAAATCGACTGCCTTAAACACAAAAGGAAGGTGAGGATATGAAACACTGCCTTAAACACGGGCACGTAGTCCTCCCCCCCCCCCCCACCCCAACACCCCCACCCCACCACCCCCACCCACCACGAGGATCCAGTGACCGCCGCTCAGAGGGTGATTGGTTGTGGTCGTAGCACCAAGAGGATTTACTGGCAAAAGCCACAACTGTGCTTTTGCTGAAACAGCACGCTGCAAGCAGCGGCCGACGTCTGCTAGAGCCTAGAACGACAAGGGGTGCTCTAGAGTGGAGTTGGAACCAAATAAAAAAAAAATTTTTTTTTGTACAACTCTAGTCTAGACTTTGAGAGCCAAAAATTTTTGGCTCTCAAAGTTTTTGGACCCCCCCCCCCCAGACCCTCGCTGGCGGGAACAGGTATGATGAGGACCTCAAGTTGAAGCTTGTAGCTCCTCAGCCGAATGTCTAGAGCAACGTAGAGGCTGTTCCGAGGTCGCGGCCTCACGTCTCCTCTCTCGAGTTGATCTGCCCGCGTCTGCTGCTGGAAATGCTGTTGGCTGAGCGCTCTCAGGAAAGAAGAGAGAGTGGGATGCGCCGGCATTGACCTAATCAGCTAGAAATCAGTCAGTCACACGCGCGATCAGTCACTGGAGGCTTTACCTAGACATCAGCGAATGGTATGCCTCAGCAGCATTTGTCGTTCGATCAGCGTCAGAGGCCCAGTGGTTAACAGCGTCAGCCCTTTTCATCCAGAAACTGGTTATATTACTTGCTGAAACTCTGCAGCTCTTTTTCAGGCCATCCTCGACTGCCAGGGCCGCTGGGGGGGCAGACCCAGCCCTTGGGTTCCAGCGGGGGCTGGTGGCAGTATTGGAGCCAAAACCTCTGCATCAAAGATGGGGAAGGAGTGGGAGGCTGCAGATCAGGCGAATCCAGTGGCGAATCACATCCCACTCCTTGTAGTAGTTCCAAAGGCCTTTCTTTTTCACTTGGAATAAAACTGCTTTAACAAAGTGAAATATACAGCCTTTCACTCTGTTTTTTCCAAAAACATCAGAAACGGCTCTCATTTCGGCATCTTCAAAGTCCGTCAAGAACGATTTGAAAGAGGGGGTGAGACCGAGTTCAACCCATTTTTTCTGCATTGCTGAGAGCACGAACGAGTACGACTCAGCCGTTTTGCGCTGCATGAGTGCATGGCAGACAGTGACCCACTCATCGCACCACTGAAACAAAAGTTAAAAACCCACAAAGACCCCCGAAACATATAAAAGCAACGTTGCCTTGGCATGGACTGTGAAGAACTGCGAGAAACCCTTCGGGGTGCACTTGAATGTCGCGTCAGCGATGAGGATGTCTGACGCGGCCGCAACTTGCAGGTCTCTGTCGGAAGCGAACACCAAGACACCCAAATCCTTGCTCTTCGCCAGCAGCCATCTAAATCGAATGAGAAAAAAAAGTTCAAAAAAAAAATTCTAATTCAATTTTTCAATCGGAAACCTTTCATCGCTCCCTAGAGAGCGGCCGCGATACGTGACCTCGTAAGGAGCCAGGTCGTTGAATGGGTCACTAACCGCGGGCCCTCTCTTAAATTTGTGCCGCGAGTACGATTGGCGACAGTTCGTCCAGCCGGGAATGTGCGCCGCGATGCTCTCAGGCCCAACAAGCGGAATTTGGTCCGCGAGCGTCTTTGCAATGGCCAGACTCTCGATTTGTGCCTACGAACGAATGGAAATCCCCAGTAAACGTCAAAAGTTATATAATTTGCAGTACCTGTCTATGAGCCTGACGGGGGTCCATGTCGTTCTGCTGAACAGCGCGGCGGAACTTCCTGTCCAGTTTCTTCGCCTCCACCTGCTGACGAGACAGAAGGGGGCACTGAGGGTGATGTTCGGCGCACCCCGCACCGCTCGCGGCGACGCCTCCAGTAAACCTCATAATCAAAGTCGGTATCAAACCGCTGCTTTTTCTGCTTTCCTTGGCAAACAGTTTGTAGTAGCACGGATTGCAGCGGTAGTACGTGTCACCGGTAGACGATACAGGGCCATAGCGTGTGTATAGACGAAACTTCTCGCCTTCGCGTACCACCAGCACTTTTCCTTTCAGATTCGCGGCCAGCAAAAAGTGCTGCGACTCCGAGCTTTCTTGATTCTTCTCTGAGAACTGAGACGGCTCTTCTGAAAGCTCATCAGAACCGCAGGTGGGTGGACAATTCAGAATCCCGTCCTGTCGACAGAATCGGCTGTCGAACGCACGCCGCAAGCTTTGCACTTCTGCAGCCACAGAGGAGACGCTCTTCTCGATGGCGGCCAGTCTGGTGTTCAGCAAGGAAGTCGGGTCAGCAGAGAAAGACCGTCGACGAGCGCCGCCGTCAGCTCCGCCGCACTCGGCCCGATGGTCCCCGAAACACGGGTCTATTGTACCCCGGGCCGAGACGACGGCGGATGGCTGAACGGCGGCCTGAAGACGGGATTCCAAAGAATTCCTTAGCTGAGACAACCGCGGTTTCTCGACGCCGTTCTTGACGATTCTGGGTCGTCCGAGAGGACGACTGCCGATGCTGTCGTCCCTAATGTGACGAAGAACTGACGCAGCACTGACGCGCTGGCCTGACAGCCTCTAAAAATCACATGTATAACAAGCAGCACATAAAGTACAGAATAATCATGCAGTAAAACCGAGATTTCGGCAGCCAATTTTCGATGCGACAAAACAGATCTTCCAGACTTGTAGTCGGAGATCAGACGCTGAACATCACGCCTCGTCCACACATTCGACCGAAAAGTTCCGCAAGGATTCGCCATTAAATTTTTTAATTTTACGATTTTTTACGCTTTAGTTAGCAACTTAAAAAACCGCGCGTACCGTACATGCAAAAAACGCAGCGCTTCGGCTTTTTTTGACTGCTTCGGCATTTTCTGACTGCTTCGGCATTATTTTGAACGTTAACACCCTTGGCATGACAATTTTTTGCAGTCTATACATTTCCTTTTAACGGTTCCTTTATTTCTGTGCAGTTTTCACTACTTTTTGGCGCTGATGCTTCGCAATTTTTGGCGCTGCTTCGGCATTTTCGGAACGCTGCTTCGGCATTAATATCACTCTGACCCGACGCGCTCGTGCGGTCCCAACTCAGAATAGGTGGAGAGCGCTTGCAGAACACGGACCAGAACCGGACGAAGATGCTGGAGAGGCTGTCGGCACCGGCAGTCTACACGGCGACGTCCTTCCTCGAGTTGACCGACATCGCCGCCTGCCGCCTCAGCTGCCGCCGACTGCGCGCCCTCTTCCCGCCGCACGCCGAATGGCTGCCCATCTCTCTCCTACAACTGCACATTTCCGACTTCGCAGCGCACGTGCGTGCGCCTGTCTACTGTCTACCTTTAATTAACAAAATTGTCAAAAAAAGAATTTGCTGTGGTGCGTTTCCAGCAAGTCGAAGTGTCGCTGCGGTCCAGCCGTTCTCATTGGCTCGTGGCCGCGCGACGCGAGGAGCCGCTCCAACTACAGCTGGACGCGATCGGCGCCTTTTGCGTGCGGCTCATGAGTCCCACCCTTCGATGCTTCTCACTGACCCTTTTCTTCCGCGGGGACACGACTGACGACTACTCTGACCTTCTATTGTTTGTACAACCGAACCAACAAAACGACTCTGACGAGCTACTGCAACCGGGCGGCTGCGTGGCCCTCACCTGCGACCGGCTGCGTCAAGGGCTCGTCGACAGGCACGCGGCGTCTTCTCACGGGCTTGCAGCAGCAGCAGACGCTCGGCTCACTTAAGAAAGAGACGGGTGGTGTTGGTTTTCAGGACGCGCCTGGCGACCGTCGCCCGAGCCGTCGACTTCACGCTGCTCCAGCCCACGAAGAACAGCACCGTGTGCATCTACAGAACGGGCCTCTCGCTCTTCTGCGGCGGGGAAGACACCAGCGCGAGCGACGTCAACACGCCTCTGCTCGGTCGAGTGGCCGAGTACAGGATGCCGCTCACCTTTCTGTACTTGGCGAAGACCGCCCTGCCCGGGGACCCTGTCGCGCTGAAGGCGGTCGGCTCGTTCGCTGCCACGCTGCGGAAGCTGGAGCTGGGTCGGTGGCACTGCGGCCCCGACGTCGAGCAGCTAGAACTACCCAACCTCGTCGCGCTGCGCGTCACCAAGCTGACCTGCAGCTGTCCAGGCCCTCAGCTCTTCGCCTCCTTTCTCAGCGCGCCCAATCTCGAGTCGCTCTGGGTCTACCCGACGTTCAAACGGCGCTGGAAGGAGGGTGTTCCCAAATCGCTGGAGCGTCTCCTGCAAGGCCTCCCGCGTCTCAGCCTGCTCGGTGTGTGTGCCATGTGGTAGTGAGCTGCGACTGAGAGCGCGGTATCGCGCGACTGCTGCAGGTTGTTTCTCGATGGGCGCGTGGAGGGGAAGCCGGTATCGCTGGCCGAAGGAGCGGCAGACGCTCGCCGTCTCTGCGGCTCCTGACGACAGAGACTTCACTGCCGCCATCGAGCCTGCCGACAACGTGCTCACCATTGACGAGGAGGAAGCGGAGTCTCGCATGGAAAGCGTCTTCAACTTGAATTGAACATGAGTAGGCTTGGATTTGTGCTTCGCCGCCCCTGTCATTGCGAGACAACAGCGAGTGAATCCTTGTTCTGTTGAAAACGAGTAGAAATTGGATCGGCAGTGCCGGAACGAGACGCAACAAAGTGCTCAACCACATAATGTGTTTAATGTGCCCATCGCTATTTAGCTTAGACAGCATGGAAAGTTGCTTACGCTGTTGTTTACTTGATAATTGCGTCGTTTCGACTTGCCGATCATTTAAAATTCCACGTTTTCGCTTAGGCTTCGGCCTTTCTTGTAATGTTTAGGCGTCCGTTTAGACGGTTTTGGCTGTTGTTATATCGGTGTGCTTTAGTGCACTCAATTACTTCGGTCCTCTCACCCGCCCCCGCCAAATAGCTATTTATTACATTAGTTTGGGCGTTACATAAAATACACCCACACCGCGCCGGAGACGGTAAACGCGCATTTTTAAACGCGCCTTAAGTTATGGCATGCATGCTCTGCTCTGTACGGTGGCTGACGTGTTCTGCTCGGATAGGCTCGGATAGGCTGGCCGCAGGCAGCCTTGGACGAAGACTACGAGACAGCCGCTTGGTTTATCGCCCACCAGAAGGCGCTGATCGTTCCGCACGAGCACGCGCCGCACACCTTCCTGGTCATGACCGCGGAGGCCGACTACCACGCCGAGACGGACTCTGAGCCTGTCAGCTTCCGCTGCGCCTGGCAGGGCCAGGGCAAAGGGGGAGGGGGTGGACGCGAGACGGCGCTACTTCTGCGCGCACTCGCTGGGTCGCCGAGTCGCAGGGCGCCCGGCGCCCTCCAGCCCTTCCTCTTCAACGCCGTCGAGGAAGCGAAGTGGTGCTGCGTCGCCGACTGGCTCAAGCCACTGCAGCCTTCGGGTGTCACACAACGCATTTCACGTTGCCCACTGTGTACGTGTTGCCCCTTTGTCCCGTTATTTAGGTGCTGGGAAGAAGGGCCCAACTCGCAAGTTTGGAGGTCCGTCGAACACGCTTCCCACGCCAGTGGGACAGACCGTGCCTGCTCCGTTCCTGTTCGGTGCGAGCTGCGTGCCCTTCGAGTGCCTCTGCGGTTGTGGCCTGATGGCGCCGTCTGCGGAAGAGTTGCGAAACATTCCTGACTGACTGACAGCCCCTGCAGTGTGCCGACACATGGACGCTAGCGAGCCCTTTACAGTCGAAAGTCTCGAGCTGTTTTTGGGCCAAAAGAAGGTCCCCAGAAACGGCGACAAGAAATGCTGGGGCTGCGAGGTGTGCTTGGCCTGTGTAATCGTCACAGTCGTAATTTATCGGCGTCATTACGGATTTGGTTCGTTCAGGGCCGCATCTCGTGGAACGATGCCGCCCCTTTTAACTTGGTGGTCGTCCACAAAGAGCGACATCCATACAAGATGCCCGGCGGTCAGCAGCTGTGGACCAAGGCTAAGGAGGACTGCGCCCTTCACTTGCGCTACAGGTTGTTTGGTCGCGTTTTGACATATCGGGAATATGAAATGTGAGTCATGTACATTACGGTCCAGCAGAAAGAAATTGACGAAAAATTCCTGCCAAGTTAGCTACGTTGTTTAGCTGCTACTGTGAAGCGCTACGCGGCGTGCTTTGGGCGCAAGATGGTGGGGTTCTCCGATGCTGCCAGTGCCTCGATGCAAGAGAAGCACCGTATTCACGTGAAATCTCAGTTTGGCATGTAGCAATTGTTCTAAAAGGTGTAGATCTCGTTGTCGTTGTTATGCCTCGAATCTCGTTTGCCACCAATAACTAAATCTCGTTGGGGTCTCGTGGCGGGGTGATGCTTCGCCGCCGGCGCTGTTTTTGCGCAAATTATGGTTGTGAGGAGCAGTCGACCAATGCATACGCGAAAACAAACCCCATGTCCCAGTGGCGTGACCGGGGCAGGGGGCAGCATACATGTAATAAACACTTGTTTCGCAACAATATGTTAAGAAGCAAACCGCCATTGTAATTTAAGTCAGTACAGTTGAAAACCGCAATACAGTATGAAATATTTAAAAACACGCAGTGTGGGTGTTGTGGGTGTTGTGGGTGTTGTGGGTGTATTTTATGTAACGCCTTAGTTCGGAATCATTTTTCGTTTCTTTGGATTCTTTCGAGACTGAAGAAGCGAAGCGTATAGGACAATGACACGGGCCATCAACAAGAAGGTGCGCAAGCGCAAGCAGAAGCAGCGAATGACGCAAAACAGTGTCAAGAAGCAGAAAAGAAAGGACAAAACCAAGGCTAGAAAAGCGCCGAAATCGTATGTGGCTTGCTTGACATTACATTTGTCGAAGTATTCATATTTTCATGTATTTAAATTTCATTTTGTTTGAACTATGAAGTTTTGAAAGCGGGCCAACTTCATTTGTAATTTTAACCTTTGGATTTTGTCCAAGCCGTTCTATGTAGTTTCCGCAGAGCTGTTGAATGAAGCTATTGAAATAATAATATTGAAATGCTATGCTGACATTCAGAGACGTCATATCACCTTTATGGGATGGCGAGAAGACCGTCAATAGGAATATGACGGACATGGGTTTGGTGGACAACTTGAAAAGGCTAAACCGCGCGAAAAAGTCAAATAGAAGCGAATACAGCACGGACGTTGAGGTTCGCAGTTCGCACACATCCCACCACCTAACATGGACTTTCCTGAACTTTGCGTAACGTCCCAAACGACAAAAGTGCATTTACTGTTTTTTATAAGCAAAAGGATCGGTCAATAGGTTCCTGGTCCGTTTTGAGGCATTTCGATTTACCCCCCCCCCCCCCATTCGGAAAATTGGCGATTTACCTCTCCCTGGATTCTGGGACCCCACCCAGGCTCAAAATGTGGCTACAGGTTTGTTGCAATTCACTTTTTGCCTCCTTAGTCCATTTTCATGGGCAAAGTGCCATTTTCAGTCTTCATTTTTCAAATTTTTTTCAGATGTCCGCCGTCTTGCTGCCCGAGGACTGGAAGGCGTCGAGCTACAAGGAGCGCCAGGCCAAAGCCGTGCAGTTTATCGAAGGCAAAGCGGCGAGCGCGCAGGCGGAATTTGACGCGCGCAAGCAGACGGATTCGGACAAACTCTTGGAGGAGGACGTGCTCTTCTGCAGCCAAATGATACACATGTTCGGAGACGAGATACAGGTAAAGTAGTACTTGCAATTTGCGAAGCGACGGGGGGGGGGAGGAGCGATGTAGGTGTAGGTTCAGTCTGAAGTCAGTTGGGTTGAGAGGGTCAAGGGGGGGGGCGGGTCTAGACTCTAGAGCCATCCTAGGTAAAATGTCCGGGATAAGGAATGTTGGAGTTGGCAAAGCAATTCTCCACCAAAATAGCATTCTCCACCACCAAAAATTTGCAAATAGGCGCTTTGCTCTACCTTGACTCACCCTACCACTGGGGAGCGAATAAGCTTCGGGGGGGGGCGTATATGTCCAGAATCGGGGTTGAACAAATAAATAAAACGGTTTCCCTACAACCCCCCCCCCCCCCCCACCCCCACCCCCAAAGTTACATGTATGGTTGATGGGCAGAAACAATCAAGCAAACCGGGGGCATTTCTTGTAATTAGATTTGAAGGGGTCGTGACTGATGTGATGGCCAAGGCTATTTAATTTGTTCGCCGTTGTCGAAACCCAAATCGGTGCGGTTTTTGTGTCGGTGTAATACAATTAATTAGATGCTTTGAACCCTCGTTTATTGCAGTATTTTGCTGGGATACAAAAGGAATTGTTTTGTTTGTTTTCAGCGAATGGCACGCTCCCCGCAGAACAAATACCAGCTGACCGTCAAACAAATCAAGAAAAAAATCGCCGCGTTTAAAAAGACTGGAAAATATGAAGTTTTTAAGAAACACCAAATTGAGATTGGTGGGAAATATTGATTGTGTCTCTGAAAATAGTCTTCCCTTGGTGTTTACAATTGCCATTGCCATGCGTGTTGCGTTGATGAAAACAATCAGAGTGCTCACTGGTGTTGTGCTGCACAGTTATGAGAACAGACGATTCCAATTCCTACATGTATTCCTATATGTATTCAAATGTTTAACATACGCTTTGTTGTTTGAAGAAGGCTTAAAATATTTACAAAATGATACATTTAAATTCAAATAAAATTCAATACAAAAAATTCAAATACACAATCTGCTGTTACGTTCTGATAACCCTGTAGAAGCTGTTTATGTACGATTCATAGGTGTAACTAGGTAAGGTGTAGGTACAGGTCATCCCCGCCCCCCAGCTTCAGGCCATCCTGCACGAAAAGGATCCCCTACCCCGCTTTGGTCCAACCTGCACTGACTGCAGGATATTACCCTGCTAAACGTGCTCTCCATGCCCAAGGTGTTTTTCACGCCTATGAGCAGTATTTCGTATGACGCCTGCGGTGCGGTATTTTACGCACCAACAGACCATTTTGGCGTCTCTGAAGCCCGTTTTTGGCCAAAGTTTCCACAAATTTCGTCTGCGTCGTTGTGTTTTCAGCAGACACGAACGAACCTCTGGCAAACGAGAATTTGTATCAAATTTGGGCTTGCAGGTCACCCCCTTGACTTTTGGAAAATCCGAGATTCGCCACCCCCCCCCCCCCCCAATGCTTTGATGGTCACGCAGTTACACCTCTGCCTAAGCGCACGCAATACCATTTAACCTTTCGCCAATTTATATGTAGCATCAGCAAAACATTTTGTGACCTCTCCTGCGCGCCTGTTTTGCGAATGTAGCGTTTTACGTAAAATTGCCGAAACGGGCTAGATGTCGGGAGGATCTTGCACAACATTTCAAGAGCACGTTGGTCGATTTCCCGCAAATTCATCAACTATTTTTCGATCGCTTTGCATCTGAGCCGTAAGCACACATGTGAATTGTTCTGGGAAATTGAAAATGTCGAATTTAACGGAGATTCCGCGCGAAAATTCCCTTTTTGCGGCTGAAAATCCGTCGGACAATATATCGGAAAATCCTGGAATTTTGGCGAAAAAGGACGTCTTAGTGCGGCCTTCAGAAGACGAGAAATTGGATGTGCAGAATCACTTGGAGATCCGATTGAAAGAAGGCAGGGGCGAATGCCTTTACGAAGTGGGCGTCTCCGAAGTGACCGGCGAAGCAGGTAAAGTGGATTTTTAAAACTTTAATTTTTAAAAATTGAGCTCTCGTTCGGTTGTTTTGGGTTTATAAAAATTATTGACGCTGTTCTGTTCGAGTCCGGCGTTATTTTTGGGGTTTCTCAGTCTAATGCTATTTTGCGTGCTCCGCAAACGTGAATTTTGCGCCTTGTGATTGAAAAATGTTTATAAAATGGGAGATCTGTGTATTATTACTGTCTATGTATTTCGTTTTTATTTGTTGGGAGAATGAAATAAATCAATAAATGAATGAGGCGTTCAGGACTGACTACCGAGGAGCTGGAACGGAGCGACGCGAGTCTCGCGGAGATCTGCGCCGGCTGCGACGCGGTCAGCACGCGAATTCGCGTGTCGAAAACCCCAGAAAAAGACAACCTTTTCACCGCAGATTATCTCATCAGAAAACGCGTACAACCAGAGGACTTTATTGAGGTGACTTGGCACTTGGTCTCAGTATGCCAGCTTTTGTTGCCTATTTTGATTGGTTGTTTCTTCTACCAACGGAAATTGGACCAAAAGGCTTTGGAATAGAAGGGAGGTTTCTGAGAAATCTAAATGGAAAATTTCACTAAATGTAGTACTTTTGTAGTACTTTATGTAGTACTTTGATTTTGAACTGACCAAAGTCACTTTTTTGGGCACTTTTTTTGCCAAAATATGGGTGATGTTGTGTGGTCAGTTGACACCTGACGGCAGCAGGGCACACTGGTGAAAGCGGAAACGCTCAACCAGCTGGGCCAGGCCAGGTGCCTCTCTCTGGGGAGTGGGTGAAAGCCCCAACCGCTTTTGTATAACGTGACAAAAACGTTCGCAAGCGACGCCATTACACAAATATTTTTTTGATTTCTGCGCTGTGTTTGTTTTGAAAGTTACAAGAAATCTCGTACAGGTGCGTTGTTCGGTCGTGGGCAATGTGGACGCCGGCAAAAGTACGCTTTTGGGGGTGCTCACGCACTCGGCCCTAGACGACGGCAGGGGACAGGCGCGTCTCAAGCTATTTAGGTGCCATTTTTATGATTTGTTCTCTGGTTTGTTTTGTTCGCTGTACATTCGTATAACTTATGTACATATTCACAGTGTTTTTTTGATCTGGTCAACACAAACTGACGGCACATGTCTGTGCGTCGAATTTGAGGCTGACGTGAAGCGTTTCCATGGTTCAGTTTTTATTTTATTTAATTTATTTATTTTCGGTAACGCGACACCCACAGTGCAACAACACAGTACAGCGCAGTGGAGACACACAAGTGCCATCACGGAAAGAGGGGGCGACAACTCACGTCTGACTACACCATATCATCGCTTACAAATCTGCATCAGTATTTTAAATTTAAATATGGCCAATTATTGTGTATGGGGGGACAGAGTCGCCATACTTTGTGTCATTTGTGTGTAATTTGATGATTAGTTATCGGCATTTTTGTGTCAAACGAGCGTATGTTGGACCGCCGACTTTTTCGCGTATATTGCGTTCAATGCGTGTTTTTTTTTGCGGGGAAAATTTACCTTTTTGTTTAGGCACAAGCACGAAATTGAGAGTGGCAGGACATCTTCCGTCGGCAACGACATTCTGGGTGGGCCCTTTTTTGCCTTTGAAGCATCGGCGGGCTCAGGGGGAGTATAGGGGGTTCACCACCCTCCGCTGGCCAAGGCCATCCCGCGTTTTTTGGGAGCGACCACCCCCCCCCCCTGGCTTTTGCCAATATCTCAAAAAATGGCTAAAGATGCGTGTTTTTGCTTCCGTTTCAGTGTAGTGTGACCCAAAAACGCTTAAAAAGTGCTATTTAGGCATTGTTTTGACACATTTTCGACCAAAAAGCACCGATTTACACGCTATTTTGGTGCGAAATCTTTTACTTCGACCACCCCTCCAAAATTTTCGATCCCGGCGGGATGGAGGGAGACCCCCCCACCCCGAAACCCCCCCCCACCCCCCCCCCCCCCTGGCTTTTGACCCAATCTACACCTATGCTTTGAAGTTCCGCATGAGCAGGACGCACGTACGCACGCACAGACACACAGCACCCTGCTCTCGTTTACCAGCTCCTCTCATTTTCGAATTCCCACACCGCTCAGGTTTCGACTCGTCCGGCCGTGTCGTGAACCAGCCTGACAAGCACAGCGGCGCGCTCGATTGGGCGCTGATCTGCAGGGATTCGGCCAAGGTGCTCACCTTTATCGATCTGGCCGGCCACGAGCGCTACCTCAAGACCACCATCTTTGGCATGACCGGACACAAACCCGACTACAGTATGCTCATGGTACGTGTGCACGTGCTGCTACCTGGGGGAAATCGGTAGTAGGGGTAGTAGGTGCGTGCGTATACCACAGTGCGTAACAGCTGTTTACCCAGTCAGAAGGGGGCTGGTTGGTTGGAGGGAGGTTCGTATAGTAACAGTGGAGACTGGTTAGTGTAAGTGGTTTTTTTGTTGTATTCACTCGCTGTTCTGTGTATTCATTCGGGAATGTTGGTTTTGCGTACGGTATACTCGTGAACAAATACCTCTAACCGCATGATACATAGTTGGTCCGCCCGCTTAGGTGGGCGGCAACGCTGGAGTGATCGGCATGACCAAAGAGCATCTGGGACTGGCTCTGGCGCTCTCCGTTCCAGTCTTCGTCGTCGTGACCAAGGTACTCGTTCTGCTCCAGAGTCAGCATTCGAGTGCCACCGTTTATCAGTCCTTAATCTCGCAACGCCCACCCTCTGCAGGTGGACATGACGCCGGCGCCGGTGCTGCAGGAGAGCCTCAAGCTGCTGCAGAAGCTGCTGAAATCGCCCGGCTGCCGCAAACTGCCCGTCATGGTTCAGACCATGGACGATGTCGTCGTCTCACTACTCAACTTCCAGTCGGAGAGGCGAGTCAGAGTCGGCGAGTGCACGCACGCACGCACGCACGCATAAAATTTTGATTTTCGTTCAGGATTTGTCCAATTTTCCAAGTCTCGAACGTCACGGGGCAGAATCTGGACCTGCTGAAAGTGTTTCTGAACCTCTTGCCTGCGCGCAGCGAGGCGTTCGAGTCGGAACCGGCGGAGTTCCAGGTCGACGACACCTACTGGGTGGACGTGAGTGTCGTTTTTTTGGATTTATTCGTATTATGAAGAGAAAGTCGGCACAATATCGCTGCGTGTGTGCGTGCCTGCAGACGAGTGGCTCCCAATTGCGGGCAAGGTGTGTACGCTCGCTCTTATTGGAACGCTCGCGTTTATTCATGAATTTAAAGTGTAGAGTTATTGAAGGTCGATCCCAATTATAGCCGAAGGGGCCGTCCTATATGCGATGTGTGAAACGTCCTTGTGCGCCTCTGCTTGCATGTCTGTGCGTGCGTGCGTGCGTGCGTGCGTGCGTGCGTGCGTGCGTGCGTGCGTGCCGGTGCACGTGTGCACGTGTGTGTGTGTGTGTGTGTGTGTGTGTGTGTGTGCGTGTGTGTGTGTGTGTGTGCGTGTGCGTGCGTGCGTGCGTGAGTGCGTGCGTGCATGCGGGCTCGGCCAAACCAAATTGTGCGCACGCATATACCGTAGTGTCAATTTCGCGCGTGTTTCCAGGGCGTGGGCGCAGTGGTGTCGGGCACGTGCCTCAAGGGCGTCATTCGTCTGGGAAACAAGCTGCTGTTGGGCCCCATGGTTGGAAGCTCCGAGTTCAGAGAGGTGGAGATTAAGAGCATTCACAGGAAGAGGCTGCCCGTCAAGGAACTCAAGGGTGGACAGACCGCTAGCTTTGCGCTGAGGTACGCGATATGAAGAATAAACGGACTATGTGGAGTTAGTTACGCGGACACGAGAAAGCCCCCAGTTTTGCCTCGTTTTGGAGTTACCAATTTAGCAAATTTGCGATTTTGGTTTTTTTTTTGTTGCTCTTGCATGGAAAGTATTAAAAAACGAGTGTCCGTATATGTAGGAATCTTTCGACAAATTTTCTACAAGTTGCTAGTGCTGAAAGACGGAAATATGTACGCTTCCTGTTGCCTTCTTTATATCCTGTCCGTGAAGCATGTTTGCCTTTTTCAGCACGTTTCTCACGCGACACAGTACGCATTTATCTCTTTTTCTTTCTCACTATTTTTAAATTCAGAAAATTCAAAAAGCGCGACGTTCGCAAAGGAATGGTGATCGCTCATCCGGACGTCCGGCCGACGGCCTCGTGGGAATTCGAAGCGGAAATTTTGGTGCTGCACCACCCCACCACCATCTCCTGCCGCTACCAGGCCATGCGTGAGTTGCACTGATTTATTTTCTTACTTTTGTTGACAGTTTTTTTTGGTAAAAAGGAATAAAAAAAACTGGGAACAAAATACGGGCGTGGGCCGGATTCGAACCCGGGACCGAGCGCGTGATAGCCCTATTCTGTAAAAGGTCGACAAGGAAAAGAAAATGTGGAAAAGCTTGCCAACGTGGGAGTGTAACTTCTTAGTCGCTAGCCCTAATTCCAGTGTACACCGTTTATTTGCCTTCACTCCAGCGTTGACGATTTCTCCGAATTTTGTCACTAAACTCAATTTTCCCACCATTGCCGCTTCCATTAGACCTTGAACATACGTCGCTAGCTCGCAGTAGCCACACCACAAACTCAACTCAACCTGTGTCTCTAACGGTGCTATTCGGGTGTATTCTATCTAGTGCACTGCGGTCCCATTCGGCAGACGGCGACGATCGTGGAGATGAGCCGCGAGTGCCTGCGCACGGGCGACAAGGCGCTCGTGCGGTTCCGCTTCTTCAAGCACCCAGAGTACCTAAGGCTCGGCACCCGGCTCGTCTTCAGGTCCGAGTAGGCACTCGCCCTCCATGCCTGACTGCACGTACCCCGGATGGGCATGTATGGAGGCGCGTGCGTGCGCGCGTGCGTGCGGCAGTGCGGACGCGTCGTCTATTGCGAGTCGTTCAAGCGCTGCATCTCAACTTTTTTGTGTTTTGGTTAAATTAAAAGAATTTTGTCTTTTTAGGGAGGGTCGAACTAAGGCCGTGGGGAATGTGACGAAAGTGTTTGCGCGCGAGCCTCCGGCGTCGCAAAGTCAGAGTCAGCGCAACAAACTCTCCAAGGCTCGCATGCACCACCACAAAGGTGCGAAATTGTGTCGTTTGATTTAATGTTGAGGATTAATTGATTTAATTTGAAAATTTGCACAGAGAAGCGACGGCGCGACGACTCGACGACCGAGCAGCCGCACACGTCCAAAGAGCAGTGACTAGTTGAAAAATTTGGAAATTTTTAAAAAAATTACAACCGGTTTAATGCGTCAGCCATTTTTGTAATCTTGTTTTCGTAATTTTGGTATTCTTTGTAATTCTTGCAATAATACATTACTGTTGCTGTTGTGCGACCAGAATCGTACGTACTTGTAATAATCCACTTTTCTTTTACCTTCTAATACTGACAATATTCTCAGTTTAACTTTAAACCGGTTGTAAAGCTGAACTCTAAACCTGTTGGAATTTGATTGTTGTCGTTGTGTCCGTTTGTGTACCGCCACAGTGCAAAGAATCGGTTGATTTGTGAACGTTCGCGCGTTGCTGCCTTCCTGGGCAATAAATGTTTCAATATTCGTATATGGGCAGTGTCAGAAATGCGCTGGGATACTTCCTGTGTGACAATCGACAACGTTCAACCACGCACTTCGTAAGTAATGTCGGGGTGGGCGCGTTAGAAACACTGCACAGCACATCCAAGGGGCATACACTTCACAGACAGTGAAGTACAGTTGTGCTATCCTTTTCAATTGTTCATTTGACGCTGCGTTTGGGGTGATTTAATACCCCTCCCCCCCCCCCCTCTGCCGTGCGTGCTTGAAATCGGATACGCTCCCCTTCTCCACACCCGACACCCAAACCAATGCCAATAGCTAACCAATCAAACAAGTAATAGCGATTTCTTTTAGCTTTTCTACCAAAAATGTCAACAAAAGTGTTCGAGATCCGGCCTGGTGTGGCGGATTTATTCGAAAATAGCGAAAATGCGGCGGCAAAAATCCGCAAAGTTTCCGGTGCCGGCAATAACGTGTACATCGGCTGTTCGAACGGCGATCTGTTCGCGTATTCCGTGCAGAATTCGGGAAAATTCGAATTTTGGAGCGGCGCCACTTTGCCCAGCGCGATTGAAAACATTTTGATCGCGACGGCTATTGGCAGAATGGTGGTGCTGTGTCGGGATGGACTCATGTACTTTCTGGACTTGCAGAGCTTGCAGGTATAATACAAATGCGTTTAGTCGAAATGTAATCGAATACAAAGGTGTTCACGGTCAGTGGCGTAGCCAAGGGAGGGGGTAGGAGGGGTATACCCCTCCCCGAGATTGTGTGAAACCCAAGAAATGCAACAGGGTCCACCCTGTTGCAAAAATGCCCGGGCGAAAGAAGAGAGAGAGAAAGCATTGTAGCTCGCTTGTGAGGTTAAAAATGCTCGAAAGTAGCTCAAAATTGGTTAAAATTGCTCAAAAGTGGCCCAAAATAGGTTAAAATATCTCGAAAGTAGCCCAAAATAGGTTCAAAATGCTCGAAAGTAGGCCAAAATCTCAAATTTTCGCCTGCGGCGCAACAGGGGGGACCCTGTTATAAATTTGGAAATCGGTACCCCCCCCCCCCCCGAGACCAAATCCTTGCTACGCCACTGTTCACGGTACTGATGACCATACCTGTAACTGGGGTGGGGTTTGGGGGGGGGGGGTTCCCTCCCCCCCAGGAGCTGAAGTTGACCCTACCCCCCCCCTCCCCAACCCGCCCCCCCCCCCAGGTTGTCCTGAACCCCCACCCAGACCCCCCCAGACTTTTTGGAAACTTTCAACTACATACTATAATGCAAAATAAATGCGTTTTGTACTGTGTTTTTGAGCAAGAATCGACCCAAAAGTGTCTATTTTGCGTTATTTACAGTGTATTTTGACTAAGAAGTACCTATTTTCAGGTTTTTACAGTGTATTTTTGACTAAAAATAGTCCAAAAATTGCCTATTTTTCTGCCCAGACCCCCCTCCTCCAGATTTTCACCCCACCCACCACCCCCCCCCCCCCAGAAACTGCCCGAACCCTCCCCCCAGGTCCAATTCCCGGTTACAGGTATGCTGATGACCAAGTGTATGCATGAATAGCTGCTACCTAATTGTAACCTCTAAACACCTCGTCTTTTTACGACTGGGAAGCTACGCTTAACGCGAAAACATTTTTTTAATTTAAGAAGTGCACTCTTTAAATAAAAAAACGACATTTTTTTTTGAGCAACCTCTGTCGGCAAAATGGAATTACTGACGTGTCAGTCACCCTCTAAATTAAAAGAAGGTTCAGCCGATGTAAGGTGCCATATATTAGTGTAAATATACCTTGTAGAGGGTGTTTCAGTGCTACTCTGATCCACAAAAGCCTTGAATGGCCATGCAAATACGTAAATAGCTTGCTTTACACACACAGGTGCACTACAATGTACAATGGTAGGTACAATGTACAGCATGTATACCACACAGGGAACGTGGTGGCATGTACCACCTATGTGCACATTCAATGAACGCACCAAAGGGCCCCATTTAACACTGTATCAGGCACAATCTTGAAGGGAAGACACAAAACAAACTGTGGAAAAACTAAAGGGAAAACGCAAAAAAATGGTGACAAAAACAGAAAAATTCCGTTTTTTACTTCAATTTTAGTTAAAAAAAAAAGAAAGTCATTTTTGTTATTTTTAAAAAACGTTTCTTTTAATAATCTTTTGTCAATTGGCGCAGCGTCTAGTTAATCACTGCCTTGGTACCTGGCATGATCGCATATATCGACTTGCTGAAACATGTGTTGAGGGAAGTATAAAACTGCTCTGTCAAGCTATTTTGCTTGAAACCGCGCTTTTTGCTTTGCTTCGCTTTGCTCTTTTTTTAGCGGGGTGCGTCTGAGGTTTTGTGCTTTCCAAAATTTTTACAACTGAGGCCCGTATGCTGACAAAAAAATTAGAGCGCTCTAACTTTAATTAAAGTGGGTTAGGACGATACGCCACTCGCCCGAAAATTTCATTTTTCTGCATGCTCATTTTCTGTCGTCGACTCGAGGAAAGCGCTGAAAAATGGAGAAATCGTCGTCGAAAGACAGGAGCAGCAGCGGCGGAAGCGGCAGGTGCAGCAGCAGAACGCCTCTGCGGGGTTATTCTCGACAACTTACTGGCGATCAAGGGCTGTTCCTCTTTGGATCCCGCATGGGAAGCTGTCGTCAGTCGGTTCAACGTCGAAATCGCGTCGCGTCTGACCGGCGCTATTCTCTGGACGAGTGCAAGCGGAACTGGAGGTAAAGGCAGCACCGAGCCAGAAGAATGGTTTTGAGTGGGAGGTGTGTCATCAATTTTAAGCTTAAGCGCCTCGTTTTATTGCCGAACTTTGGACGTTTCGTAACCTATTGCGACGTAGGAAAAGCGAGAAGAAGCTGGTGGAGCGCCGCCGACTCGCATGGATGGCGCCGAGTTGCGTATGGCCGAGAAACTCGGAAACTCCGTCAACTTCAGCGGCCTCGACGGCTGCGTCGGCGTCGTCACCACCGGCAGTCGGCGCGTCGACAGCGACGCACAGGCTGCTCTCTCTCTACTGCGTCGGCCGCCGCACGGACGACTTCCTCGACGACTCGGTACTGCTAGCTGTCCTGTTTGATTTGTTTGTGAAAAGGTTGGGGGGGGGGGGCGGGGAATGAAGTGAGGGCCCACAAAAATTGGGCCAGAGGGAGGGTAAAATCGACAATTTTTCGAAGAGGGGTGTGGCCGAGTGGATTGACGTACAAATCGCGAGTTTTGGGATGGATTTTTGTTCGTAACATATTTGGTGCAGCACCAAAAGCACAACTTGTGTCGCTTTTACGCTAAAAAATTTAGCTATGGGAAATAGGGGGGGGGGGGTTAGGTGCGAAATTATTTTGGGATAGGCAGGGTCTGCCAGGTGAGGGGTATTCCCCCCCTCCCAGCGGCGCAGGTGGGATTTCTGCACTGACAGCTCCAAGATTTTCTGACGGGGTGGGTGGGGTGTTTACATGTCCCGCATAAATTTTAATAGATAGGAAGCAATCGTTTTTCACGTTTTGGCCGGGTTTTGGCTCACAATAACACGCCGCAGACGAGAATGTTTCGTTCTCTTCTCTTCGTTTGTCTATGCGTTTGTTGTCCAAAATTAGGCGAAACTAGCTCTTGCTCCCCCCCTCCCTATACATGGTGCGTTAATCAGCGGGTAAAAATCCGCCCGCTGCGAACCCTCTTCCAGGGCTTCTACTACTGCCCCCCCCCCTCTTCCACCATGCCTGCCTTCCACCATTTATATCTGCCCACCCCCCCCCCCCTCAGGGGGGGGGGGGTGCCCCCTGTATCCGGCAGTGTATGTCCGGAACAGGTGCTCGGGGGGGGGGGGGGGGTGGGGGGTGTGAAACCTTTCGGCGGTGACCGCTAATCCAGCAACATTTGAACCACTGAACCCCTCCCTGATCGAGTGTATCAATATTCTCTGTTGTAGGGCGATGCGAGTCGTTGTGGTGTGGGACGCAGCTGGGGGTGGGCGGCGACACGACATGCGCTACTGTGGCAGCCGTCCCGCAGCACAAGGCCTGCGTTCTACGTCTACGTCTACCGCTTTGGAGTGACGGCAACGAGAACGCGTTTCCACTGTTCCAATTTTCGCCTTTGAATGACTGCAAGAGACGAGTTTCTATGTGCGACTATCGATCACCTTTCGAACGTGATTTGGGCTTGCTACTGTTTGTGGTTGTGAATGCTTGTCGAGATGTTTGTGAAATGACACCTCACAACTACCATGCTCATGCGTCTAAACATGCACTTACATTCGACCAAGGGGAGGGGAAGTGGGGGAGGGAGGGGACTGTCCCATACGCACATGTTTCTTCAACATCTCACTCAAAAATACTCAACAATTACTCTACATCTGTGACCCGTGAGATAGATTGTCTCGTGGTCAAAATGAACCGCTGGCACAGTTCCTCATCAGTCAGTTTTTGTTTATTTCTCTAAATTCTTTCGCTTTGCAGCCATAGAATGATGACAACCAACAAATTTCAAAGATGTGTTTCAAGTGTGCAAACAATTCTAGCGCAATCAGCACATTAGAGTGGGTAGGAGCACTCTAATTTTATGCGTGTGTGCCACTCTAATTCAAGTGCGTCGCTCTACTCTAATTCGAGAGGCTCACTCTAATTTTAATTCAAGTACCATATACCACTCTAATTCTTACGTGCTGAAGGATACAAGTGGCGTATCGTTTGCCAACCCCGATTGAATTAGAGCGCTCTAATTTAATTCGAGTACCAATTGTTGTCAGCATACGGGCCCTGGTCCTAATCGTTTATTTTTTTGTTTCGGAAGATGCATTGTAGAATGTGACAGTTCGTTTTATTCGGCGCGTTTACTAATCCGGCTATAAAGTAGTTGATTAGTTTTAGCAACGTTTTTAATTGATTTAATTTAGATAATCGGCTCCACTCGCGGGCACAACATCTGCTGCGTTGACGCGAATGGCAATCCCAAAGACACGGACGATCCTTTCTGTCTTCAGGCAAGAACGATTTAAATAAAATAGCGGATAGAATGTTTTTTAGTTTACATTTCCAATTTTCAGGTTGCATACGGTCTGCAGAGGCGACAGATCTGCATTGCCAAAGTGACCATTGAGAGTATGCAGACCGTGACAGAGTTCGACACAGAGGATACTGTAGTGGAGATTGTGCGTGGGCCAGGCAGGCACGCACGCGCGCACGCACGCACGCGCGCGCGCGCACGCACGCCGCACGCGCGCACGCGCGCACGCACGCGCGCACGCACGCACCCAAACGGTCCAAGTGAACCATTTGCAGGCATTCGACAGTTCGTTAGTGTGCTACGCGACGCACAGTCACTATTACATTGCGAACGTGGATGGTAAGAAGAAGCATAAGCTGCCACTATTCGCTATGGACACGCAAGAGGTGACTCCGATTATACGGAAGTTTGAACAGGTGGGTTGGCTCGTTGCTGTGTGTGTGTGTGTGTGTGTGTGTGTGTGTGTGTGTGTGGGTGGGTGTGTGTGTGTGTGTGTGTGTGTGTGTGTGTGTGTGTGGGGGGGGCGGCGCGCGCGCGCGCACGTACGTATTTTTTTTGATTTCACCCATTTGTATGCATGAAAATTTTTCTTTTTTTAGGGCGAATTTCTGTTGACCGCCATGAACAATCTTGGGATTTTCGTGAACGCGCAGGGCGCGAGTTCCAAACCGCCTCTGTCCATGGAAGGGCCGATTTTGGACATTCTACTCTTTCTACCGTACATTTTGGTGCTGACCGATCAGTATATCCTCGCGTACAGGTACGGTAGCTGTGCGCTTTGGCATATAAAATGCCGTGGGGCCTGGGTCACAGAAAGTGGAGGCGAACCAAAGTACAAAAAAAAGCATGTACACATAGAATAGTGGGGGATCCGGGGGTAGAGCATGGTTCCACCAATCTGAAGAAATCGGAAAACTGAAAATCAAAATTCCTAAGGTTTTGAAAAGTACTCACGAGCCACGAACAGCAACATTTACAAACACGACCAGCAACATGACAGGTACATATCATCGCATTGCGAAACATTTATGGGACGCAAAGTTTGCGACTGTGTGCATCGATTGCAAGTACGGTAGGGTAGATCACGTGCATTTCATCCAGTCATTGTTATTAGAGCGTAGCAATGCGGCGGTGTATGCTCCGTATGAAAAGACATTCAGATAACATTGCTCCCTAGGGGTCGAATTTTTGTCCGAAAAAATTGGCACTATCGAAAACAGCGCCTAAGGCGTGCTTTTCCTATAAAGAGCCAAGCTAGCTAACGCATGCTAATTAGCCCGGTCGTTGCGCAGGGTGCAAGACGGCGTGCTGGCTCAGAAGATGCCCTTCTCGGGTGGGCTTTTATTGGAGAACGTGGACGGTCAGCTCTTCGTGGGCACCGACGCCGCCCTCTACCAACTGCAACCAGTCTCCTGGGATGAGCAGGTCGGAAATCGGAATAAAAAATTGACGCGCTGTAAGCCTTTTAATAACGTCACTTCACCGGTAGATAAAGTCCCAAGAGAATGGTCTCTCACAACCTGTTAAGTGCGACGGCTAAACAATGAGGAGCTTTTCCAACCCCAATGAAACGAATTGTGCACTAGCTTCGACGATTCCGGTAACTACTGGGGGGGGGGGGCATTATTCCTCGCAGCACACACTCCCCCCACACGCTGCGCTTTCCGCCATGTATTTTGACTTGGCTTGTAGAGTGATGGGTGCGCTGGACCTGAAAAATTTTAAATGTCCTGTTCATAAATCTTGAAGTTCAGGTGGCCGTTTTGCTGAGCGAAAACAAAATTTCGACTGCAATTGAAATTGCAGAGAAAGCGCTCAATTACATTGGCTACGACGAGGCCGCGATTTTGGTGAACTTTTTCTTGCGTTGCGGAAGTGTACAAAAATCTTTTTAACAAAATTAATTCTAAAGTTCAATTCGAATTGAAGCCCCTTTTCTGTTCGCGGCCATGTTCTTTTTGCGCCTTTTCCAAAGGAGCATGCGATCTGTTTTACAATATCTTTCTTGAATTTTATTGAATTTTCGTGTGCACGTTTATTTATATACGCAATCAACATTTTCAGAAGTTCCAATCGCTAAAGCAGAAAGCGGCTCTAATGCTGTTTGCGGAGGGAAAGTTTGACGGCGCCTTTGACTTGATGCTGGACAGTGAATTAGAACCCAGGGAGGTAATTGAATATTTCGCTTGGTTGTTCAGAATGATTTATTAGGTGAAAACAACATGTACATGTACGTTTGCTGCATGCCTGTTGCTACTTGCTAGTACACCAACATGTTTCATAGGTCGTATATTGTATTCTCCATTGTTGTTTCTTGGTGTTCTTTCTTGCCATGCCATCTTTCTTTCAGAATTATCCCCCTCGACTTTTCTCTCCCCCCCCCTGACCCCCTATCCCAACCCAATCGCAAACTCCCAGAATTATTCTCCAATATGTTTCCCAGTACCTCTAAACTGAGAAGCAAAAGACCAACCAAAAACACCTGTAAGTGTCGCTGTGTAGAGACCTTCACCAGAGAGTATGATCGCTCTTTTGAGCGTTCAGATGTTACACTTTTGATATTCCCCCCCCCCCAAAGAATATAATTCTGGAGACAACCATACAACCCATGTTGTTGTTGTTGGTTGTTGGATTAAGGGCAACGCTAGGAGGCCGTCAAGGGCCCCCTATAGCATACCCATCTCCATGACGCTTTCCTGTCTAGAGCCGCGCAATTAACCAAAGACCTTCGGAAGAACACCATCTATAATCTAGGGCAGCGATGGCACGAGAAAATCCATCGAAAGGGAAGTCCTCAGTCTAGTGGGTCCATCAAGAATCGAACGCAGGACCTTGCGCGCAAGAGGTCGATTCTTTACCACTAGGCCATACGCTGCCCCCAACTCATGCTTTCTCTTTTTATTGTTTGTTTGTTTGCCTTTTGTTTTAGTTGATCGTTTTATATGGCGATTTGGCACCTTCGGACAGCGGCGCTGAAGATGGGTTGGCGTTTGCGCGAAATGAGGAATTTCAGAATTTGCGTATTCATGACTGTTCGCACGACGCGAGCAAACTGAAATTCCTGGAGCGATACCTCGTGCACATTCGACTCGTCAATTGGGCGCAACCCGCCAGAGGGGTACGGTATACTACTCGTGAATTGCGCACATATGTACGGTAAGTCGTATGGTAAGTCCACCAATAGTACCCCATCCCCCCCTCCCTCCAGTGGCGTCGCCATGTGGGTGGGGAAGGCTCCCCTACCCCCCACTCCCAGAAATCGGTCAGATTCCGAAAATTTTAGCTTCGTACCCCCTGTTACAATTTGGCAATCTGTCACTTATACTCAAATTCCAAAAAAAAATAAAATCGGCATTCACGAGCCAAATTTTCGCCTGCGCCGCATGGTTAGGCACGATTGCACAAATAACTTAGAAAAAGGGTTTGTATTAACAAAATTCGACAGTTACCGTAGCAACTTTGACGTTCGGCGGATGCTTTATGACCCGGATGGGCAAATGTCAAAAAAAAAGGTTACCGGGTACTCCCCTTCTGCAAAATAGTTGTTGTTGTTGTTGGATTAGGGCAACGCTAGGTAGGAGGCTGTCAATAATAGCCCATATAGCATACCCTTCTCCATGACGCCTTCCCGTCTAGAGCCGCATAATTAGCCAAAGACATTCGGAAGAACGCCATCTGTAATCTAGGGCAACGGTAGCACGATAAAATCCATCGACAGGGATGTCCCCGATCTAGTGGATCCATCAAGACTCGAACCCAGGACCGTGCGCGCAAGAGGCCGATGCTCTACCACTAGGCCATACGCGCCCCTCTGCAAAATAGGTCATTCGATCGAACCCCCCCCCCCCCTCCCCGAAATGGATCCTGGCTATGCCACTAACCCACTCCATTCGGAAATCCAACTGGTATTGGTATAGCGCTTGAACTGGAATTAGCATCGAGTCCCTTATGTTCGCTCTAATTAAGATGCGTTGAAACATTTCTGTGAAAAATATGTACCCTTGCTTATTTCGTGCGAATTTAGGTTGTGGATACGGTGTTGTTCAAATTACTGTCACTAACGGAAAACGCGTACAGTTCGATCGAAAACTCCCTCTTTAATTCGACGAATTTCAACGAGCGTTTCCTGGGCAATTTTGCGGACTGCCAAGCGTTTTTAAATAATTCAAAAACGATTGATGAAAAGACGAAAGCGAATTTATTGCCGCTGCTTCTCTTCAAAATGGAAAAATACAACGAGGCGTTTGACTGTTGGAACAAGTTGTATGCAACTTGTGAGAACATATCGGAAAAAGCGGAAATTTTGGAGACATACACTGAAAAATTAATCGGGTGAATTTTGTTTTCGTTTTCTTTTGTAGGGTCGCGCCGATATGTCAACAGGTTATTTTTATAGTGTGTTCTATTCTTTAGCAAGGCGGAATGCGTCCCTAACTTTCCACTTGCCTAGAATAAACTTATATTTTTGCACGCTCTTATTTTTGGCTTTAATGAAGTAAGTGGTTAATTCTCTGACCGTTTTCAGCTGCCCAATTGAAGAATCGGTTTACGCGGAATTACAGTGGTTGTTAGAGCAAAATGAGTCCAGTGAAGCACTGGGCGTCGTTTTCGATTGCAAGTTACCATTGAAAGTTGAGAAAGTTGTCGAAATTCTCGAAGGGGCCGATAAAAGCGCGCTTTTGACCTACTCGGAATTTTTGTTGAAGGAACGGTCAAATCAGGTTGGTGTGCATCAGCAAAAAAGAAAAAATTGTGTTGTCAACACTGCCTGCGGCAGGAATCGAACCTGCGTCGCCACGGCCACAACGTGGAGTCTAACGACTATCTACGCAGGCCGAATATCGTTCTTTAAAAGACGCTTTGATAGAGCGCTATGAGTTGCGCGAACGCAGAGACACGCACTCGAACAAAGAGGCATGGAGGGACTTGCATTTACAAGCTTATTTTTTACTTCTTTATTAACTTTTTCTGTTAAACATTCTAGTGGCTGTTAATGTAGAATGTTAATGTAAACTACGTTTTTTGCGCGTAGTACAATACCGTACACCACCAGTCTACAGCACACGCACAATAGAACTGTAGCGACGTACCAGCGAGTGGCAAAAACGCAATTTCAGGATGTGGGCATACACACGCCGTTGGCCTTGACCTACCTGGGCGAAAGTGCCGACAGGTTCGCTGGTGAAATTGGTGAAAATGACGAAATTGCAGAGAATACGCGGGAATTGCGGCTGCGACTGCGTGAATCCCTCCTCACCTCCGACTCCTACGATAACACGCACTATTGGC